>CM066031.1:266940143-267090674 GCA_033557465.1 Ichthyophis bannanicus
ATTGTGGTCATTGTGGTTGTTTGGCATAGTGGTTACAGACATGTGTTATAACACCATAGATTGCAGGTTTGATCGCCACATAGGGTTTTTTTTTTCAGTTCTGCTATCATGACCATTAGGAACCTGCAGCTTCATCACCTCTGCACACACCCTTCCATCTCTTCACTGTACACCAAAGTGTGCCCTCTGTGCTGCCTATCCATCACATATTAGCTGATACATATGTCTCTTACTTTATGTTGTTTACATGACAGTCCACTTGGGGGATTGGCATTGCCACAGTTCAGCTGGCCTGTGTCACACCTGTTTGCAGGTTCAATTCTCTCTTGTTCTGTTCCATATTTTCCCCTGCTCCACAGAGCATCCCCTGCTGCCCTTTGCTTTTAGGTTCTTTCCTCTTTTGCATGCTGTATCCACTGCATAACATTTGATTGTGTGTCTGCATATAGGTATATTTGGCTTTGGTCCCAATTACAGACTGTGATCTGTTCTGTACACACCAGATCTGCATGTGCATTTCATCATGGTTACTGTTGGAGGTTTGCCTATCATGGCAGCCAGCAGGCTTCTTGTGTGATGCCCTGCAATATTCTTGTATGCAGCCTTTGCTAATGAGCTCATGTTGGTGGTGTGGCCTACCGGTTTGTGCATTGACACTTGTGCTAATGGTCATAGATTTGATTTCTCTCTGTTCTCTTTCATTTGTTTTCCTGTCCTGCACAGCTACTTTTGATTCCTGTGACAGCCATATCTGTGCAGATCTGTGTTGTTAGCACATTGTACCCTTATCACAGTTGTAAACCATCCTTCTGCCCGTCTGTGTGTCTGGCAGCTGTGTGCCGTCCTACCCTGATGTGCATGCTGCTACCCCATATCCTGCACTGCTGCACATTTCTGCATTGCAGCTCTCCCTGGTTGCCTCTCCCGTGTGTGCTCTGCATGGCAGTGCTACTCCACTGTCCTCATGTCATTACGCCTATCCAGCCACTTCTACCTCCTCTGCTTGACACGTCTTCCCATCTTCTGCCACACACTGTCATTGTTGCATGGTACATTACCATCACCCTGTGCATCGCTACAGCTGCCCCCAATATGTTTGTCCATTTTTCCAGCTGCCACATGGGCTGGACGCAGATTTGTATGGTCCATCAGCTCAGATCTACTTCCTTCCATTACTTGTGCATTGTCTTTCCTTGTTGCTCTGTGCAGTGTTCTGTGTTTGGCCCATGCCTCTCTTGCTTATCAAATTGGGGGACCTTACTGCCATTGGCCAACATTTTTGGGTTCACCTATACATCCTTGGGGCATCTTACACCACACCTTAGATTCAGGCAGCTTATGGGGTGCCTACTATGGTGCCTTGGGTGTTGGCCTGCTCTCAACATGGCCTCTGGGGCACATTATAACCCGCCTTGGCTGACGTGGTGGTTTAGGATGTGCCTTCTGGTGCACCCTAAAAGGTGCATTACTTTATGGCTCTGGGGTGTGGGTATTTTTAGCTGGCAGCACAGATTGTTGTACAGTTGCAAGCAGGAAAAGGAATTGCCTCAGCCAACCTTATTCATTAGGTCCACTAGGGAATTGAACTCATGACGCCTGTACCATCAGGCAGTGTATTAACCATTGTGCTATACCTCTGCTACTCTGTTAGCATGTCAGCGTGCCTACTTAAGATTACCGCGCGTTAACGTGTGCTGCTCCCTCTATCCGGCGATTATGGCATCCTGCACATTATCGCCGGGCGCACGTTAGCTCCCTTTAGTAAACATACCCCTTAGTGTTTTCTCAAATCAGGCATTTTCACATGGATACCATTTTCACATGTAAATATATGACTTTATAAGTGAAAATTGCAAACACTTGTAAAATAACCCCACAAATTTAATAGTTAAATTTGAGACCATCTGCCACTTTGATGCTACATAGATAGTATTCTTATGCCCGGGGCTCCTTTCACACAAATTCTCCACCAAATTAAATTTCTAGCAAGATTTCAACAACTTTAATAAATAAAAATAATTACACCTCTGATTTTAGAAATGCAGTCTATACAGACCCTGTGTATAGTGGCAAAACTAGGCAAACTCGTTTTACACAGGTTTATAGCTTTCCCCCCACTCGCTAATATTGTAGAGTAGATAACAACCGAAATATCAACTGGCCAGCCTATTATTCCTGTCCATACCCTAAGGATATATTCAAGTTATTAGCTCTTCAGCATGACCCTTTGTAAGATATCGCTCATTATTGAAGATAGGCTTTATCTTATTTCTCATTTGTGTGTTATCCTCTTGGGCAGATGAGTATGCAAGTTCGCCCCTAGTACTATCCCATGTCCAACACTCCCATAAAGGTATGTGGGAGCCCGTCGCCTATATTGTTGCCAGTAAGATGATTTGCAGCAATATTGTGACTAAAGACACAATATTGCAGCAGCTCCCCCCACTGGCAGCAGTGCAGGTGTTAATATTGTCCATGTTTAACCAGAAACCTTGTAAGAATCTAAGGGGTATGTTTACTAAACGGTGCTAATGGTGCAGCTGCAATGTTATCGCGTGATACGTGATGTTATTGGGTGATAATAGCACATTATCACGCGATAACGTCACGTATCGTGCGATAACGTCTGCTGCGGCGGTAAGGTGCGCCGAGGGTGGAGTAGGGCTCCCCAGAGGGTGGAGGAAGACTCCCCAGGGGCAGAGAGAAGGGGTCAATGGGCGGAGAGTGGGCATGGAGTGGCTCCTTGAACACTAACGCTGTGAAATGAAGCTCATAAAATTAGCGCCAGTGAAAATCTCGCGCTAGGCACATTTGCGGGTCAGAGAAACCATTTCAGTTAGCAATGTACAGCAAAGGCAGGGAAACCCAAAAACGTGATAGTAGTGATACATGTTGTCACCAGTAACCACCCCAGAGCCGGTAGCACCTAGGGTTGGTCAGCCTGGGCATCCTTACTTACAAAGTATGGCAAGGCTTTTATGCATGCACTGCCTCATGGGAGTTGTAGTTTCCACTTACTTTCCAAACAAGAAGCAATTGTAGTCGAGTGGGTTAGGCAAAAGGGACAATATTTTTATTTCCCCTTCCGGGCGGATTAAATGCAGTTGAAACACAGAACAAAAATAGCCATACCCTTCTGGCATAAAGGAAAAATACAGGAACTCAGGAAAACAGCTTCTTTCGCTTCAAAACTTCAAAAATGCAGCTTAACACAAGCTCAAAGGTAACAGTCTCTTTTATATCAAAAAGACACACTCTGCTTTTCTTCTGCTGTTTGAGACAGCCTTCTAAACAGCCTAGTTAGCAAAGTGAAATTATATGATCAGCTATAGTTAAAGTACAGTCCATTTGTTCCCCTGCTATGTCCTCAATAGCAGGCTCCGTCTGCATCTCTTCATAATCACTATCAGCTGAGTAAGTTTTCACCCTATCATATGGTGTTTCAAAGCACACTCGCCCTCTCTCTTCCTGAGGCTTCCCTTCACAGCACTCTAATGAGCAGGGTTGAGAATTACCGTATATATGGGATTTTATATAAGGAGAGTCCAGCACATCTTGGCACACACATGGAAAACTCTGGCACTTAGTTTCCCCTCCATACCACTTGGGCAGCCTACCTTTTGGCTTTTGAAAAGAAGACCTTCTCAGCACTGCTGGGTCAGCAAAGGAACCAAACACTGGATGTGTTTTCCTGCCTTTTAGCTTCTCTTTTTCCTCGGACATACAAATGTCGTCAGATCAGCATCTCTCTCTCTCTGGAGTTTCAGCGTGCTTCCAAACTAACCTCTCAGGCAATCTTTCAGCTACTGCCCTCTTGGCTGCTGCTTCACTTCCTGTCCTCGTCCCAGTGCTAGTGCACTTCCCTGTGTCTTCCTTCGTGCTCCTCCCAGTGTCTGTGCTCCTCCCGGTGCTTTCTCTCTCGTTCCTCCCGTTGCTTGTGCTGGTGCTCCTCCCGGTGCTACTGCTTAAAACTAATGAGCACTTTTTATCTCTCTGCTTCTTAGGGCTCAGCTCCGCCCCTCCCCCAACCAGGTGTTTTCCCTTAACTCCTGATGCCGGGGAACTATTGCAGCAGGGGCGTGTTTTCTCCTCCCATGACTCATTCTGTTTACGTTTCCCTTGGCAACCCTGAGCCATGCGCTCTGCCTGCCTGTCAGCTTGTGAAGCCAATTCCTCTGCTTCACTGAACTCTATGGGGCCAGAAGGGTCTTCTACATGACAATGTGCAGGAACCAAAAAGACAAATAAACAGATAAGATGACCAGAACCACATTTGAAATCCCAATAACCAAGCTGGCCAATAGTGATGTTAATGATAAACATAAAGCAACACTACTGACAACGCATAAAAAAGAAGATATGTTTGGAAGGGTCTGTTCTCTGTCCCCCTACAAAGTGAATGATCCCACATTGAAATAGCGGTGATCAGGGTTTTGTCTCGTTTATATTGGGCAGATTTGTTATGGCATGCAAATGTGCCGCAACAGCAGAGTGGGCACGTAGGAAAGGGCAACTGTACTTATGCTGGAAATGGGATACAGGGGGCTGCAGGCGGCACATGCTGTGGTGCAGCTGGGGCACATTGCGGACTAGGCAGATGCCTAGGTGGCACATAGGAATGCCGAAACAGTGAAGCAGCAAGACATATCCTATGTTAAACACAATTTGTTGACAGAGATTAATCATAGCAACCTTTCTGATATCTGTGGATTGTGGTTCAGTGTTTGTTCCCAACAGTGTATACCACACCGGGGAGTGACCCCAACTGTATTGCGTACCATAGCAATGCCTGCACTGTGCCCAGGACTGGGGTGGCGGCCAGGGCTGCCAACCACCTCTATTCATGCACAATATTGAAATAGGTGTGGGAGTGGGTGTATGTTTACCCAGTGTGTTGTGGCTGCCTACACCTTACTGAGCCCACAATGCTTGCACTGTTTCCAGTGTTAGCCTGCCAATGTGCATAATAAAAGCAAGGTACTGTGGGTATGGCACAGACAGGGCGGCCTGGGCAGGATGCAAATGCACAGGGCATAGGGCAATGGCTGGGACATTGTAGTGCCTGACCACCAACTGCATGGACAGGGTGGCCACAGCATGTCATGCTGTGAGGTCACTCTCACCCTGACTGAGCAGTGACCATGGCATGGCTAGGTTCCCCCATAGTGCTATGCAGTATTTTTTTTCAGGTGATGTCTATGGGTTCCCTGTTCTGGGGCCCAATCACTGACATACTTGCTTGGTGTGTGTGCTCACATCCCATTTTTGGGTGCACACAGTTCCTCCAGGAACATGCACTATGTACTAGCTAGCAGACTGTCTGCAGTTAGTGTGTGTATGGCTGGAGCACCTTGCAGGGTGAAGACTGACAGTGCCTACTGCTGGTCAATGTCAGATGGTGGTGGGAGGCATCTGAGTGTGTACAGGCCTACTACCTGTCTGTGTGACACAAACAGATCTGCATTGAGTGCTTTGGAGGGCGCCCTCTCCCCTGCAGGACTGTGGTAGCTGGTCCCACAGCCCTTCATCATGTCCCTCCACTGCTGCAATTGCAAAGTTGTAGAGTGTGGGGCTGTTGGTGGCAGATCCTGTCCCCCCTACCCTATCCCTGAGAGAGCGGGTCTGTAGGCGCTGCCCCCAATCCACATGTGGGTCCAGACACCCCCCTGCCCTATGGGGCGCAGTAGGTGATGTCAATGAGGCAAGTATGTTTCTGCTGGCAGCACAGATTGTAGAGATGTGCAGACTGTTACATGCAGAAAAAGAGATTGCCCCAGACAGCCATGTCAGATGAGACCCCTGAGGGATTGAACTCATGACCTCTGGCTTGTTGGTTATCACATTAGCCAGTAGGCTACAGCTCTATACACCTTCTTGGTGCTAACCTGACCAGGAGCTGCCTGATGACTGGTCACCTCTCTGCACACACTTCCATCTCTTCACCTTACACCACAGTATGCTCTCGATGCAGCCTATCCGTCGCATATTAGCTGTTACATATGGCTTTTTCTTTGTACTGTCCATGTCAGCTGGGGGGATTGGCATTGCTGTTGTTGATCTGATGTGGTCCATGTCTGTCTGTAGGTTCATGTCTCACATGCTCGTTTTCCGTTCTGTTCCCCATTTTGCCCTGCTCCACAGAGCATCCCCTGCCGCCCATTGGGTTTATCTTCTTTGCTCTTTTGCATGCTATGACCACTGCATAACATTTCATTGTGTGTGTGTGTGTGTGTGCATGTGTTTATATGTGGCTGTCGTCCCAATTACTGACTGTGATATGAGCTGTACACACCGGTTCTGCCTGTGCATTGCATCTTCATGACTGTTAGGGTTGCCCTATCCTGGCAGCCAACTGTGTTTTGGTGTGGTGCCCTCCAGTGTTCTTGTATGCAGCCTTTGCTGTGACACTCATGTTGGTGTTGTAGCCTACTGGTTTGTGCATTGCCATTTGTGCTACTGGTCATGGGTTCAATTCTTCTCTGTTCTAATTACATTATGCCTCTCGTCCACACGTATTTTGCATTCCCGTTACAGTCCTATCTGTGATGATCTGTGCTGCTGGCACATTATACCCTCATCACTGTTGCCAAACATCCTTCTGTCAGTCTATCTATGTCTGCAAGCTCTGTGGTGTCCTGCCCTACTGTGCAGGCTGCTACCCCATGTCCTGCACTGGCACACTTTTCTGCATTGCGTCTCTTCATGCTTGCCTCTCCTGTGTCTGCTCTGCATGGCACTGCTCTCCTCTGTCCTCCTGTCATTGCACTTATCCTGCCACCTCTACCTCCTCTGGTGGACATGTATCCCTATCCTCTGCCACACACTGTCATTGTTGCACTGTATATTACCATCACCCTGTACATCGGTACAGCTGCCCCCGATATGTTTGTCCATGTTACCTGCTGCCACATGGGCTGCACGCAGATTTGGCTGGTCCATGAGCTCCGTCATCTACTTATTTCCATCACTTGTTCATTGCCTTTCCTTGGTGCTCTGTGCAGTGTTATGGTCACATCTGTGTTTGAGCCATACATTTTATGCTTGTGACCTTGGGGCACCTTTGTGCCCCTGGGCACCATCTCCTGTGTCACCTTAGCATCCCGGGGCATCTTTTGCGGCACCTTAGGTTTGGCCAGCTTATGAGGCGCCTTATATGCTGCCTTGGAAGGTGCCAACCTTTCCTGCTGCCCTCTGGGGCACATTATGACCTGCCTTGGATGACATGGTGCTTTATGATGTGCCTTATGGTGCACCTGGTTGTGGCACTGGGGTGAGGCTTTTTTGGCTGGCAGTGCAGATTGTTGGGATGTGTCTGACTGTTACATGCAGGAAAAGGGACTGCCTCAGACAGCCTTTTAACTGAGCCCACTAAGGGATTGAACTCATGGCCGCTGTATCAGCAGTCCATGTATTAACCAGTGTGCTACACCTCTGTTGCTGTGACTGCAGGTCAGCGTGCCTAATTAAGGCTAATGCTCGTTAACGTGCCACGGCACCCTCTATCGTGCGATAACGTATGTTATCGCATGATAACCTGAAATGCTACCTTAAGACCGGAACGCCCACTACCTTATATGGCATTTGTCACAGTAAGACTGCAACTAACGCCAGTAACATTAAGACGGTTTAGTAAATATACCCTATATAGCTATTAATACTAACATGACTTTTCCTAGATATATACCTCCTTAGGTCCACATAGTCTTTCAGTATGGCACTCTGACACCACCACTCTACTTTATTAACCTAATTTAACACAAAGAACACATAGCCTGCTAGATATGCTTAGCTATGTAGCATGTATTTCTTCTGGGACGTCTCGCTATTACTGTATTTACAAACTGCCAAGCAGACCCAGCTATGAATTTGTAGAGTTATGTTAGTCACTAGTTAAGATAAGAGCCAGCCCGTCCATTGTGCAAGAATGTTCTTCGCACAGGACCCCACGCTTCAGGGGGCCTGTGCCAACAACATCTCACACATGCTATTCAACACTGGCAGGGTCGGCTTGAGAGGAAGCAAGAGAGGCCCTGGCTCATCTCTGACAGCTGCTGAAGTGAAAAGCGCCTTTTTTCTTCACTTTGGAAGCTGTATTGTAGTATAGGCCGCTGGTGCGCTGGAGGTCAAAGGTAATTTCCTGTTTCCCGGTGCTCAGCACACCAGCAGCCTATACTACAACACAGCTGCATTGCAGAAGACATGAAGAAAAAAGGTGCTCTTCACTTTTGCGGCTGTCCAAGGTGAGCTGGGGGCCTCTCCAGCTCCCTCTAACAGCTAGTCTGACAGCCGCAAGGCTCTTTGGGGGAGGGGGCTACAACTGGAAATAGCTGATGGGGGGGCTGGGTTGGAAATGGGCTGATGGAGGGCTAGGATAGGACTGGAAAGGGCTGATGGGAGAGCTAGGACTGGAAATGTGCTGATGGGGGGCTAGGATAGGACTGAAAATGGCTGATGGGAGGGCTAGGATTGGAAATGGGCTGATGGGGCTAGGATAGGACTGGAAAGGGCTGATGGGGGAGTTAGGACTGGAAATGGGCTGATGGGGGATAGGATAGGTTTGGGAAGTGCTGATGGGGGGCTAGGATTATAATTGGGCTGATGGGATTCTAGGATGGGACTAGAAATTGCTGATGGGGGGCTAGGATTGGAAATGGGCTGATGCGGGGGGATGGGAGAATGGGACTAGAAGGGAGCGGATGCTAGGTGGGGCTGGAACTAGAAGGGAGCTGATGCTGGGGGAGGACTAGAATGGGATGGGCTGGGGTAGTGAGGACAGAGAGGGGAAAATATATTTTGTGTGGGAGGGAAGAAAAATCTACGATTGGCCGGGTATTGGGAGAGTAAGTGGGGATTGAGGATGGAGGGGTGAAATTTGAGTGGATGAAAAAGGAATAAAAAAAGAAATGGAGGAAAGAGCAAAAGGGGAAAGATCAGTATGTTAAAGCAGATGTAGAGAGAGAATGGAAAAAACTAAAAGAGAGAAGAAAGGACAAATGGACAGCAGACAATGGAGAGTTAGCAGAAGACATGAAGAAACAGAAGAAAGTGACTGGAGCAAACTGAAAAATAAAATGCACAAACAACAAAATATAGAAAAATTGATTTTTATTTTGAATTTATTAACTGGAATATATTAGCTCTGGGAAATGTGCATCATTAACGTCTTTGCATTTTGTTTAGTACAAGAGGAAATTAATTTATAGGGGTTTTTTTTGTTTTTTTTATAACTTGTATTTAGCTCTTTTTTGAATAACAATAATGAATATTAAACAAAGCAAAAGAAAAGAAAACAATTACAAATCCAAAAATATTATACCCCACATCAATACCCACATCAAGAAAGAGTGCATTGAAATTTAAACAAAATAAAGGAAAAAAAAGAGTTTTATAAAAAACTCCACAATGGAAACAGCTTAATCTCACCACAACAAAAACTCAACTAACCTCTTTCTCAGACACAAAAGCTTGCAATTGAGAAACATCAGTATACACTAAAGTTTGACCCTCAAAAGTAATTATACAACGACAAGGAAATTTCAAAAAAAAGGTAGCCCCCACCGCTAACACACGAGATTTTAATGCCAGGAACTGCTTACGCCTAACCTGAGTGACTCTGCCTACATCTGGACATACTAGAAGCTTTTGACCACAAAAGACAATTTCTCGGTGCTTAAAATAAGCCCGCAAAACAGACAATTTACCAGATTCAGACCCAAAGGTCACCACCAAAGTGGCGCGTTTGGGAATATTGTCAACAGAATCCTGCAAAAAAGCTGTAAGATCCTGTCCAACCGAGAGATCTACTAAAGGATCCTGGTCATTATCCACAGGAGAAGGACGAATAGGTAAATAATACATATGAAGTATATCTAACTCTCCTTGTAGTTTAAGGACCTCAGTACAGTATTTTCTCAACAAAACATCCGAAGATAACAGATGTGTAATTGGAAAATTCAAAAAACGCAAGTTTCTGGCCCGGGACTGATTTTCAAGAACCTCCAGTCGATATGAAAGAGAGAGAGAATCACGTAAAAGAGCTACCTCATTATCTGTACGAGACTGGAGCGAAAGATCAGTCTTGGCCACAAACTTGGAAAAAGTAGCTAACTGTTGTTCAGTATGCTGCAGTTTATCAACCACAGCATGCGTAAATTGACAAAGAGAAGATATTGTAGTGGTCAAACGTACATCAATATTAGTTATAGCAGACCAAATATCCTTAAGAGTCACTTCCCCATTCAATGGGGCAAGAGGCATACCTCACAGCATTTTGAAGAGACAGGGTGTGGTATTGGGGGAGCCACACCAAGGGACAAATCCAATGGCGTCGATGAGAAATGAGGCAAGGGGAGTTGTGGTGGTGTCCGCGAATGAGAGCTTAACGAAGCCCCTTCCGGAGATGATAGAGTGGGAGGCACGGAAGCCAGGTGCCTATCCATGGGGCCCACAGTCTTACCTCCCGATGTTTTAACTTCAGACTTGGCAGTTGACTTGGCTTTCCGCTTCCCCATGGCAATTACAGCATCAAAGCTTCACAGCTCTTCAGATGTGCCGAAGGGGCCCCAAAGGGGCGTTCCTGCCCCTTGAACCACGCCCCTTATACCACGCCACGCGAGCCGCGACACTGGCTGCGTGTAGGAGCTGCCGGATTAAGTAGAGGCAGGGGGAGGGGGGTCCTCCACAGCCGGGACTGCTCTCCTTGTGCCTGCCCGAGTGATAGAAAGTCCAGGCACCTGCAAACCGCTCCCGCGGCAGAGAAATCTCGAGCCGCTTCTGTTCCCCAGTCAAACACTCTCCACAATCACCTGGAGCTGCTGGATTAAGTAGAGGCAGGGGGAGGGGGGGTCCTCCACAGCCGGGACTGCTCTCCTTGTGCCTGCCCGAGTGATAGAAAGTCCAGGCACCAGCAAACCGCTCCCGCGGCAGACAAATCTCGAGCCGCTTCTGTTCCCCAGTCAAACACTCTCCACAATCACCTGGAGCTGCCGGATTAAGTAGAGGCAGGGGGAGGGGGGGGTCCTCCACAGCCGGGACTGCTCTCCTTTTGCCTGCCCGAGTGATAGAAAGTCCAGGCACCTGCAAACCGCTCCCATGGCAGAGAAATCTCGAGCCGCTTCTGTTCCCCAGTTAAACACTCTCCAATTAATTTATAGTTTTATTTCTCCAGTGTTGTTGTACATTCCAAGTTTGACTTTTGGGGTTCCCAGTTTAATTATTGTCTTCCTATTTCTAAATTGTGATCCCTTGTTCTTTATTTGGTGATGGTCTGTGTTCTGCATGTGTATCCGAGCTGAGGTATTCTGTTTATGTAGTTTTTGTTCATGTAGTTTCCATTTGATAGTGCCACTTGTTCTCTTTTCCCAGTCGGATATGTATTGATATTCTCTGAGATGTATTGGTTTAATATTTGTAGTGTTGCCTTTTGATAGGTAGGGCATGGTGCTTTGTGAGTCCTGGAAGTGCTGTTATGATACGGCATGTTTGCTATGGGTTCTAAATGCTATTAAAGAAAATAACCAATAAAGCAGTAAGCTCCCAAAATCTATGTTAATTCAAGTTTTTGTCAGATGAAACAGCAGGAGAAAAGATTTATCCCTCTTGAATGCTGACAACATCCATTTTTTTCAGAAAAAAGCTCAAAGAACCACACTTATCTTATGAAAAGCAGATGCTCTTGATGGAAATGTGTCCAATAAGCCCAACTCAAATAAAAAAGTTAATCCCAGAATCACATGACGTGCACCTTTCGAATCCAAACATTGGACTCTGTATCAAGTGCCACTGGGTAATGTCCCTCAAGGGCTTCTTCCAAACCACACTTATCTTATGAAAAGCAGATGCTCTTGATGGAAATGTGTCCAATAAGCCCAACTCAAATCAAAAAGTTAATCCCAGAATCACACGACGTGCACTTTTTGAATCCAAACATTGGACTCTGTATCAAGTGCCAATGGGTAATGTCCCTCAAGGGCTTCTTCCAAACTGCCACAAATACGCCAAAGTTTAAGTCTTTCAGGAGTCTGCGCGTGAAATAATTGGCCAGTAGACATCACATGCATTCATTGGAGCTACCAATTAAAAGGAAGGGATAACCCCACGTCATGGGGGAAACCCCGCAATGGCTGGTTAAGATTACATCAAGCTAAGCCAATCGATCTCTCAATTGAGACCATGAAGATGAACAGTATTGAGCCGGTAAATCTAACGTTGTTCCAGCCATTGAAGTTTAAATACCTGATTGCCTCCACGGGGGGCTATGGGAACATGATCAATGATTGTCCACAAAAGATCTTCAAATGTGTGTGACAGCTCCAAACAATGTTCTACCATCGGAGCTGTGCAAAGCTGTGATCGAATGCGTGAAGCATGTTCACCCAAACGGGTCTTTACTCTTAACAGATTGAATTGTGCGGCCAATGTAGAGTAATTGACATGGACAAACTAAAAGATAAACAACAAACTCAGAAGTACATGTAGTGTGCCATGGACACTTAAGAGAATAATCCCGCAAAAGAATATCCAGGTGTGTGTCCAAAAGTATTGAAGCACAATGTAGACGTTGACCCCAGGGTGCATGACAAAAAGATTGCCCTAAAAATTGGGGAGAACGATCTGTTGGTGAGGCTGAATTCACTAGAATGTCCCATAGATTGGAACCTCTTGAATAGGCAATAGTCAATGGTTTGGCAAAACATGGATGAAGGCTCAATATTGACCAGTGTTTCCGTAACATAGGAAAGAACAACCCAAACTATGGTTACACAATGTAAGGTTCCACATTAGGAACCACCACCAAGGAAAAGGATCTAGGCATCATCATGGATAACATATCAAAACCCTCCACCCAGTGTACAGCAACAGCCAAGAAAATAAATAGAATACTAGGAATCATAAGATAAGGAATGGAGAATAAAACCAAGGATATTATAATGCCTCTGTATCGTTCTATGGTCCAACTTGTCAGACGGCTGCCTGGGTGAGAATCTTCACAGTCTTGGCAAGTGCATATATCTATATGATTTGCAAGGGATTGTGGGCAATGCAGTTCATTCACACCAGACACAGCTGCTCACAATAATTAGTTGTGCTTTTGGGTAAAGCCAATAAGATATTTATTTTGGGGTTATTTCTCCCAACACAGATATGCTTGGTAGCACATAAATCAGGTTTCTTGCTTTCAGTGTTAAACTTGAAAAAAACAAAATCAGGAAAACAACCTTTTAACTTATCATGCAATTAAAGCAAAGAAATAAGACCTGGTTGGTACAAACTGGTCTTTTCTGTAGGCATTAGCTAATGTTTTCTTAGCATATCAAACAACAAACCAAAAGCCACAAAGAAAGAAAAAAAACTGTTCTTCTCAGGTTAACTTCTTGTATCTTCCCACATAGATTCAGAAGTGATTCTCTCCTAGCTCACAAGCAATTAGGTAAGGCTCAATTGCTAGCAGTCATCCAGCTGAAACCCCTTAGCTGGCTTGCTTCCTACTGCGTGGCTAGAAATCCTACACAGGAGCTTTTCTGAGTAGATTAAAGAACAAGTTTGTATTTCTTTGTGATGGTTGCTGTACTTTATAACAGAAAATCACCAAAGGAGTTTAGACAGAGAGCAGTCCATGTAAACACATTCTTCATCTGCTATCATTCCCTCTTCTTCAACAATCATTGGCTCAATATCATGGATTGGCACAGATGAATATCTCAATGGAGCACTTTCAGGAGAATACTTGTTTCCCTGCTGTCTTTCAAGGTTATAGCTAGGGCATAGATCAGTGTTCATACCTGAGCTTCCATTGCTGTTGGAGTTCCTCTCTATATAGCCTGGCCAGTATGTAGTCCAGTTCTTATGTCCAGCCTTCCAATCCAGATCCCTGGACACTGGATCTCTCTTCACATACCTTCTGGCACGGGTCTTAGGGTCCCTTCCACGTGCAACCGTCTCTCTCACAGGTACCGTCTGGAGATTCCTAGCTCTGCAGCACCATTCCTCTGGCTTTCCCCAGTCCAATGGTGTATGCTGGCCCTTGGAATGCCTCCCAGTATACGTACTGCTCTGGACTCTTCTAGACCTCTCAAAGGCTTTTCTCCTCTTTCTTCCAAAGGGTTTCTTTCGCTCTCTGTCCGTCCGGTTTGGCTTCTGCTTCTGATGATGATGATCCTCAGGATAATTCTCTGTAGAATAAACTCTACCTTTATTCTGCTTAGATGAGTGCTCCTCCCTAACACAGCACAGCTGTGCTGAATCAGGCCCTGCCCTTTGAGATGAGTGCTTAGGGTTTACCTCATAGCCCTCCTGATTGAACACACGTTTCCCCACTTCAGCTCCTCTAATGGCTGTTGGAAACCTGGTGCATTCTGGGACTGGTAGTCTTTTATGGGAAAATTCTGTTTTCTTATTTCTACCAGAACTGACAGGTTGCTTGTTCAGAGTCACTTCACATTTTCTATAGCTCCTTCCTGAGCTATGATAAGCTTCCTTATCACATACCCCCCTGCTTAAGTTATTACGGACTGGTTTAACTGGTGAAACTTCTTTCCTACAGTCCGTAATACCTACGAGAGTGTTATCTTTCTGAAGCTCACTTACTTCCTGACTGGCTTCAGGGTCATTATTATTTACAGGCCTCTCCTTCCAAGACTTAAGTACATTAATATGGTAGGTCTGCCTACGCCCTCTTGCATTTTCTACCATATAAGACACTGGGCTCACTTGTTTAACAACCTTCCATGGCCCTTTCCACTGTACTTCAAATTTTGGGGCTGTACCTGCTACTTGAACCAAAACCTTTTCACTAATGTTTAATTGGCGGCTTTTGGCCTTCCTATCATACCACCCTTTCTGGCGAACTTGACTGCCCTGCAGGTTCCTCTCAGCAACCTGCGAGTTCCTTTTCAAACGTGCTCTCAAGTCACGTAGAAACTGTGGCACTTCCTGACTTCCTGGTTCAGGATCAATCCATTGTTCCCTCAAAATATCTAATAAACCCCGTGGAGCTCTACCATACATCAATTCATATGGAGTTACACCTAGGGGCACCTGAATTCTTTCCCTGCAGGCATATAAGGCAAAGGGCAATAACATATCCCATTCTTTTACCTCTCCTGCTAACCCCCTTCTCAACATTTGCTTGAGAGTTTGGTTGAATCTCTCCACCAAACCGTTTGATTGTGGATGGTAGGCTGAGATTTTCACGTGATGAATGCCAAAGGCATCCCAGACCTGGGCCAAATATTTGGATACAAAATTGGACCCTCGGTCAGTCAATACCTCTCTTGGGAATCCCACTTCACAAAACAATTTTACTAGCTCTAAAGCTATTGTTTTTGCAGAAACATTCCTCAATGGTATGGCCCAGGGAAACCTTGTTGCCTGATCTACCATAACTAGGATGTATTGGAAACCTCGGGGCGTTTTGACTAATGGGCCTACAATATCCATGGCAATGCGACCAATTGGGTCTGTGATAATTGGCATGGGAATCAAAGGCACCACCGGTGGGTGAGCCGCTGTAACTCGCTGACACGCTGGACATGCAGCACAAAACTGGGCAGTTTCTTTGAAAATACCTGGCCAGTAAAAACGCATAAGTATTTGATCCAGCGTTCCTTGCATCCCTTTATGACCTCCAACTGGATGATCATGTGCTAATCTAAGTACTAGCCCTTTGAAAGTTGTGGGTACCACCAATTGTTTACGTATGGTCACATTCCTGGGGTCCTGACTCTCTCTATATAATATGTCATTATCTAGTCTGAATCTGGGCAACTCCTCCCTGACCTCATGAGCATACTTAAAAGCTCAGGTGAGAGCTTGATCAGCTCGCTGCTCTTGTGGAAAGGTAGGAAACTTTGCCACTAACTCAGCTGGCACCCAGGGTAAACTTTGACCCGCTAACATCTCAGCCCTACCCTGTGCTCTGCAAAGTATCTCACGCCGCTTTTGTGCTTTCAACTTTCTTACTTTACCAGATGATGGGGTTATTAAATCATCATGAGAGGGTAAGTCTCCTAATAACTCTGCCTGCTCCCCCTCCTCCTTTTGCTGGCTCTCTACCTTAGCCTGCGCGCGGGTGGATACAAGGCTCCTCTTATTACCTACAGTTTGGCCTTCTGGAAGCTTAACCATCTTTTTAGCTAGGGACTGAGGACTTCCAAAGAAAGGCCCGGGAGCTATTTCCATTATTCCTTCTCCCTCCTTCTTTCCTAGTCCTTCCACTAGACCCTGCTTAAATCTTGGCCAGTCTCTTCCTAGAACCAAATCAAAGGGTAGCCTAGGCACCACTGCTAACAGGACTTCCTCTTGTTCCCCCAGGCACTTAACCTTTAGCCTATAGGTGGGATATGATGTTGCAGCACCATGAATGCATCTGATGTGAACTTGGCTTTCAGGGGTTTTAGGCACAAATCCTTCTTGGGCCTCTGTCCTCTTCCAAAGCCTTTTTGACATCATACTCTGGTCTGCCCCAGAGTCTAACAAAGCATTTGTGGTAATTCCTTGCACATCAACCATCAAAAGAAATCCTTCTTTGGGCTGTTTTAAATCCACACCCACTAAGCTAGAGTGTGTCTGGCATCTCTTTTCTAAATGTCCCCATTTTCCACCCTTGAAACATTTCTTTCTATTCCACTGTGTCATCTGGTTTGATACAGTACATTCATTTTCAGAAACATTTTTAATTACACAGGTACACTACCAAAAAACTGCCTCCAGTTTTGCACCTGATTCCTATAGATTTTGGGGTGCTGAATCCAGGAAAAATAGCCAAAATGTTCCATCACGTCACGTTTTCTTGCAAAATTAGATTTCTTACCCATATAAGGAATGTTCACATAATTTCTTTTTAGCCGACTGCAGTTTATTTTCTTGGCCCAAAATAGAGGTTGTAATGGTTAACTAACTAGAAACACTCCCTCATGATATTTTAGAGTGTTTTGTATTCATTTTATACATTAACAGGACAATTGGGAGGCGGGGGGCTAAATCCAGTACTCGCGCTGGCGCATGTTCTTTCCTGTTCGCCTCGCCTCGTTCGCTCGCTCAAACACGGTGGTTGCGACATGAATGTTCCTGTCAAATTTCAGTTTCTTGCAAGTTCATTATTACCTTTTGTTTGCTCAGTCGTAATCCAGCTTTATTCTGAAGTGGTTCACTACAGTTGTAGTTTGCAGTGCTGTGTATTTGTGATGGCTCACAGAGCCAGAGGTTGCGTCAACTCTCTGGACAGTTTTTGTTTTATTTGTGGGGAATATACCGTGAAAAAGCGGCAGAGGAACATTTCTGCATTTATTAAAAAAGTATATTTCGCCTATTTCGGTTTGAAGTTAGGCGATCAAGACAAACCGTGGGCTCCTCACAAAGTGTGCAAGACATGTGAGGAAGATCTACACTTATGGATGAAAGGTAAAAAACAAGCATTTCGTTTCGGAATACCTATGATGTGGCGTGAACAAAGAGACCACAGCAGTGACTGCTATTTTTGCTCTTGCATTGTGAAGGGATACAACTTAAAAAATAAGAACGTAATAAGTTACCCCAACCTTCCCTCAGCAATTAGGCCTATGCCTCATAGCAACGAAGTACCTGTGCCTGAACCACCAAAATCTTTGGATCATATTTGTGTGGACGGTTCTGATCATGATGAGACTCATCAGATGGCTTTTCCCGATGAGTCCAGTACTTCCGAGTTTGAAACTGAATCAGATCCGAAACCTGAACTTTTCTCTCAAGCTGAATTGAATGATTTAGTCCGGGATTTAGGACTCCCAAAAGATGCTGCCCAACTGCTAGGTTCTCGGCTTAAACAGAAAAATCTATTGTCACCAGGAACAACTTTTTATTGGTACCGCAACCGCGAGACACAATTTTTGAAGTATTTCAGCAAAGAGGAAGATTTGGTATTTTGCAATGATATATACGGAGTGATGGAAAAGTTTAAACTCAAGTATGATCCTGCTGAATGGCGGCTGTTCATTGATTCGTCAAAAGACAGCATAAAAGGTGTTCTTCTTCATAATGGCAACACATTCGCTTCAGTTCCTATTGCTCACTCTGTTATTCTCCAAGAAAAATACGAGAATTTGGCCCTGATTCTTCAGAAGATTCGTTATGATGAGCATAAGTGGATGATTTGTGGAGACTTTAAAATTCTATCCATGCTATTAGGGCAGCAATCCGGTTACACCAAATATCCCTGCTTCCTTTGCTTGTGGGATAGCCGGGCCCACGACCTACACTGGGGGAAAAAAAGACTGGCCAATTCGGGAGTATTTGAGACCCGGTGAGAAAAATGTTCTTCATGAGAGCTTGGTACCTCGTGATAAAATTCTATTACCACCTCTCCACATTAAGTTGGGTCTCATTAAGCAATTCATCAAGTCCCTTCCAAAAGATGGTGAGTGCTTTTGGTACCTTTGCTCAAAGTTCCCCCGACTTTCTGAAGCAAAGCTAAAGGAAGGAGTGTTTGTTGGCCCTGATATAAGGAAACTCATTTCAGATGGAGCATTCGCTGAAACGATGTCTGAGAAGGAAAAAGAAGCCTGGGATTCCTTCAAGGATATTGTTCTCAAATTCTTGGGGAACAGGCGGGATGAGAACTATAAGGATATTGTTGCCAGGATGCTCAATGCCTTCAAAGAACAAGGCTGTAACATGAGCCTGAAAGTCCATTTCTTGCACTCCCATGTGAACTACTTTCCCGAAAACTTGGGGGCGTACAGTGAAGAACAAGGTGAAAGGTTTCACCAGGACATCAAGGACGCAGAGAGAAGGTACCAAGGAAGATGGAACACCACTATGATGGCTGATTTCTGCTGGTTGCTGCTGCGGAAAACCCCAGATGAAAAATACGCCAAGCAGCGCACCAAGAGAAGCATTCGGGGGAAGAAGAAATGGGCCCACCAGGAGATTGATTGACCCAAGAATGACTTTAAAATCTAAACTGTGTTGACAAATATCGTGTTTTTACTAAACTTTGAAATAAAAATTTGCTAGTTATTACCACAGTGTCGGATCTCATTTATTAGAATTTTATTTTCACACCATCGGGTGTTTGTCTTCATGTATTGCAATGGTGCGGTTTGCGTTTTCTATTCTTACATACATACCTGTACAACATTTTTTGCACATTTCTTTGCTTTGCTTTGTGTCTAACCTCGCTCTTATATGCTCAATGTTTGTGCACATGTATGTGGCTGTTTTAAGTGCAGACAATTTTGCTACCATCACAGTGTGTTTTGTTGACATTACTCTATTCTTATGTGCTGCCTTGTTAAAATTTTCTTTATTCTTATTTGAATAACTACTTAACAATTAGTATAAAGAATTCATCCAAGAAACTTTTATCTCGATCGCACTCAATCTGAAACGTTCACCTCAAACTGCTAACCCAATGTAGCAAAAAATCTGTACGTGATGGAGCAAATTGGTTACCAGATTTGGATTCAGCGCATCAAAAAACGTAAAAATCAATCAAAACATTAGAGGCAGTTTAAAAAATATATTTTTTAGTGTACCTGTGTTATTTTCTTTTCTGATACAGCACATCTTGCCTCAGCACCAATCTTCAGA
Source organism: Ichthyophis bannanicus (assembly GCA_033557465.1). NCBI lineage: Eukaryota > Metazoa > Chordata > Amphibia > Gymnophiona > Ichthyophiidae > Ichthyophis > Ichthyophis bannanicus. Next base: position 266,959,710 of record CM066031.1, read on the forward strand.
GGGCCACCCATTCTATGGCAAGCCTGCGTGGCTTCCAAGAATCTCTCTGCTAGCATGGTTGCCTCTCCAAGATTTTGGCAATTTTGCTGTATAAGGAAAGTGTGCAAATCTTTAGGGACCGCAGACATAAATTGTTCAAGCATTATAATGTCTAATAACATTTCTACCGTCTTTTGCTCAGGCTCCAACCATTTTACAGCTAAACCTCTGATTCTCTGACTCAGAGCCCTGGGTGTTTCACCCACTCTCAATCTAACAGCTCTAAACATTCGCCTATACTCTGAAATAGACAACCCTAGGCGATCTCTAATAGCAGCCTTTACATCCTTATAATTCAAAGCCTGGGCTGCTGGCATTGCTCTGTAAGCTGCAAGCGCCTCTCCAGTTAATGAGGCTGCCAGCCTTACTGCCCACTGGGTCTCTGGCCATGCTAATGCTTGTGCCACTCTTTCAAAAGACTCTAGAAAATCATCAACATTATCATCTGGAGTTAGCTTCCCAAAACTAAATGCCCCAATCCCTTGATTGAGTCCCACACTGTCCACATGTGGTGTACCAGTATTTACTGCTGGTCTTGCATCTGTTCCACTTTGGTTCTGCAGCTGAACTAGGGCTTGCACCAGATCAAGCACTGGCCTCTGCTGTTCCATTAAGGCTTTCATAGCAGTGTCCTGAGCCTGCTGTGCTAGCTCCTGTTGCCTGCTAAACTGGGCTGCCATCCAGCTAGCCATCTCCCTCGGATCCATCTTGATCCCTGCAAGAAACAAAAAAAAACAACAAAGTGCACCACCTTCCAAACAGGTGTGGTTTTTTCTACTTTTTTTTTTTCAATTACCCCTGTGCCTTACTCCCATCCACCACTAGACATGCCCAGCTACTTATTACCTTGTGTCAGTGATGAATCCAGCTCTGCACAGGGTCTTTTCCTCCTGGGACAGCTTCCTGGAACCACCACTTCTCCTCCAAAGTGCAGTTGAGGGAAAATCTTTTTTTCCAGCTTTAAACTTGAACTTTAGTTGTAATCCTCAGCAAGTAAATCCCCTTTGTGCAAAAGCAATCCGAAAAACTACGCCATTTGTCAGACGGCTGCCTGGGTGAGAATCTTCACAGTCTTGGCAAGTGCATATATCTATATGATTTGCAAGGGATTGTGGGCAATGCAGTTCATTCACACCAGACACAGCTGCTCACAATAATTAGTTGTGCTTTTGGGTAAAGCCAATAAGATATTTATTTATGGGGTTATTTCTCCCAACACAGATATGCTTGGTAGCACATAAATCAGGTTTCTTGCTTTCAGTGTTAAACTTGAAAAAAACAAAATCAGGAAAACAACCTTTTAACTTATCATGCAATTAAAGCAAAGAAATAAGACCTGGTTGGTACAAACTGGTCTTTTCTGTAGGCATTAGCTAATGTTTTCTTAGCATATCAAACAACAAACCAAAAGCCACAAAGAAAGAAAAAAAAACTGTTCTTCTCAGGTTAACTTCTTGTATCTTCCCACATAGATTTAGAAGTGATTCTCTCCTAGCTCACAAGCAATTAGGTAAGGCTCAATTGCTAGCAGTCATCCAGCTGAAACCCCTTAGCTGGCTTGCTTCCTACTGCGTGGCTAGAAATCCTACACAGGAGCTTTTCTGAGTAGATTAAAGAACAAGTTTGTATTTCTTTGTGATGGTTGCTGTACTTTATAACAGAAAATCACCAAAGGAGTTTAGACAGAGAGCAGTCCATGTAAACACATTCTTCATCTGCTATCATTCCCTCTTCTTCAACAATCATTGGCTCAATATCATGGATTGGCACAGATGAATATCTCAATGGAGCACTTTCAGGAGAATACTTGTTTCCCTGCTGTCTTTCAAGGTTATAGCTAGGGCATAGATCAGTGTTCATACCTGAGCTTCCATTGCTGTTGGAGTTCCTCTGTATATAGCCTGGCCAGTATGTAGTCCAGTTCTTATGTCCAGCCTTCCAATCCAGATCCCTGGACACTGGATCTCTCTTCACATACCTTCTGGCACGGGTCTTAGGGTCCCTTCCAAGTGCAGCCGTCTCTCTCACAGGCACCGTCTGGAGATTCCTAGCTCTGCAGCACCATTCCTCTGGCTTTCCCCAGTCCAATGGTGTATGCTGGCCCTTGGAATGCCTCCCAGTATACGTACTGCTCTGGACTCTTCTAGACCTCTCAAAGGCTTTTCTCCTCTTTCTTCCAAAGGGTTTCTTTCCCTCTCTGTCCGTCCGGTTTGGCTTCTGCTTCTGATGATGATGATCCTCAGGATAATTCTCTGTAGAATAAACTCTACCTTTATTCTGCTTAGATGAGTGCTCCTCCCTAACACAGCGCAGCTGTGCTGAATCAGGCCCTGACCTTTGAGATGAGTGCTTAGGGATTACCTCATAGCCCTCCTGATTGAACACACGTTTCCCCACTTCAGCTCCTCTAATGGCTGTTGGAAACCTGGTGCATTCTGGGACTGGTAGTCTTTTATGGGAAAATTCTGTTTTCTTATTTCTACCAGAACTGACAGGTTGCTTGTTCAGAGTCACTTCACATTTTCTATAGCTCCTTCCTGAGCTATGATAAGCTTCCTTATCACAAACTGTACTTTGAATATTGTGTGCAGTTTTGGTCATCATATCTTAAAAAGGATAAAGCAGAATTAGAAAGGGTATAGAGAAGAGCCACCAAAATGGTAAAGGGGTTGGAAGAATGGAAACTTAAAATGACCTATCAGTGGAGGTTGATATGAGGAAAGGCTTAAAGATTAGGGCTCTTCAACTTGGAAAAGAAATGGCTGAGAGGAGATATGATAGAGGTTTATAAATTCATGAATGGAGTAAAATGGGTAAACATAGATTGGATGTTTACTCCTTCAAAATGTGGAAAGACTAGCGGGCATGCAATGAAGCTACAATGAAACCCATTTAAGACTAATAAGAGAAAATATTTTTTAACTCAATGCATAATCAAACTCTGGAATTTGTTATCAAAGGATGTAGTAAAAACTGTTACTGTAGCTGGGTTTTGAAGAGGAGGAAAGGTCCATAAGCCATTATTAAAGAGGACCTTGGAAATCTACTGCTTATCATGGGACAAGCATTGTAGAACCTATGTACCTTTTTGGAAACTTGCCAGGTACTTGTGACCTGGATTGGCCAAGAGCCATGCGGCAAATTTCTTGAGTGTCTGTGATACAGTCTTCCATAAGAGGATCATTAGTACACTGAGTAATCTGGGAGTGGTAAACTAAGTGGTGGATTGGGTTATAAACAGGTTGAGTCATAGATAACAGAACATTATAGTAAATAAAATTCGCTCTGGTAATTAGTGGAGTACCTTAGGGATCTGTCCTGAAGCCAATTCTGTTCAAAATATTTGTTGGCAATCTTGTGAAAAGGACATTAGAAAAATGTTATCTTTTTGCAGATGATATTAAGATATGCAATACAGCAGATATCCCTGATGGAGTAGTCATAATGAGAAGGGTTTTAAGAAAACTTGAGGCGTGGGTAAATGCTTGGGTATTAAGATTCAATTAAAATGATGCATATTCATGTATTTTGGGTGCAAAAAGCAGTGTGTGCTATACATTGTGGAATGAGAATATGATACACCCTGATCTAAACAGAGACCTCAAGATGATAGTGTCTTTTAGTCTCAAGGTAGTAAAAAGGTGTGATAAGGTAGTGACCAGAATATGCTGGTGTATATAGGGAAGATGCTGGGATACACAGGGGGAGGGATACTAACAGAAAAAAATAGAGATGCAAAGGCCATTGGTGAGATCTCACTTAGATGCACGGGCCTTGGTCTATTCCTGACATTTACTTCTAAGGAAAATGTGAATAATCAAGTTTATGTGGGAGAGATTTTTCAGTGTCTTGTTCACATGCTAATCTTCAATTGAGTAGACTACTGAAACTCCCTCATCTTGAATAGAGGGATTGATTTGAAAGGAAGAATACAGACTGTACCGAATTCTGCTGTGAGACTTTTGTATAGGGTGGGTAGATTTAGGGGTATGTTTACTAAATTGCGGTAATGGCACTCGCGTTAGGTTCCACGGTAAAGGTACAGATGCCCATATAAAGGCGTGGGTGTTGCATCGTTACAGCAAGCTGTATCAGCTAACACACGTTACAAGGCACCTTAGACTAACGCGCATGACAAGGTGACTTGTAAGGCACATTACAAGGCGCCTTGTAAGGCGCCTTATAAGGTGCCTTGTAAGGTGCCTTATAAGGTGCCTTGTAAGGTGCCTCATAAGGCGCCCTATAGGGCTCCTTAGGCTAAGTGCCTTATTAGGCACCCCTGGACAAGGCACCATAGAAGGCACCCTGGGCTATGGAACCATAGGTTAAGGTGGCCTAACAAGGTTATGGTGCCCTAGGTTAGTGTGCTCTAGGGGCTGCAAGGTGCCTCAGGATGACATGCATGACCTGTGAGGAACAGAGACAGATGTAGCCCTAACACTAGATAGAGCACTCAGGAAAGGCAATGAACAGGTGAGTGAAGGAGGGAGAGCTGGGAGCCGCTGGACCTGCCATATCTGCGGGCATCCCATGTGGCTGCCAGTACTGATGATGAACATGGTTGGGGCAGCTGTACCACAGCATAGGGTGTTGGCAATGTAAAGTACTGGAAAGACAGTTGGTGGCAGACGATGGGTATACGTGTCCCCCAGTGGAGGCGGAGGTGGCAGGATAGTTACAATGAAGGGTGGACAGAGGAGTGGTGGTGCCATGCAGATCAGGCACAGGCGAGGCAAGCACGAAGAGGCGCAATGCAGGAAAGGGTAGCAGTGCAGGACATGGGGTGGCAGCCTGCACAGGCTGACAGACGCAGATAAACGGACCGAGGGAATGTTGGCAATTGTGGTGAGGGTATTATGGGCTGGCAGCACAGATATGCAAAAACATGACTGTTACAGGCATGCACACTATTTGAGTAGGACAGACATGAGAGGAGGGAACAATGAAGAATTGAACCCATGAACACTGCTGAGAATGGCATTGTATTAACCAGTAGGCTATACCTCTGTGGTATATGTCACAGCAATGGCTGGGTACGGAAGGACTGCAGGTCACCGCACAAACTGTCTGCTCTGAGTGCCAGGATAGGGTAACCCCACCAGTACCCATGATGGAATGCACATGCTGAATAGCAGTCTGCAGCTGATCAGCAAATGGGGTCTGCACCTCTCCGGTACCTCAGCTTGGAAAGACAAACTGACAGTGCATGATACTGGCACAGAGTACCTACAGACCATGCCATTGTGCAGGTTCTGTGTTCACCCTGAGGGATAGGATGGGTGCCCAGCACTAGGTCCGCAGTACATGTGGTGCTAGAGATAGGTCCTGCTGTACATCCCCATCACTACCAGTGTGTGACAGGTGTTCCTTGCAGTGCAGCTGAAGGTAATTTGGTATCCATTTATATTCTTCAGTCACATGTGGACCAGACACCACCCAGATTAGTGTGTACCCTGTGTCAGGGTCTGGCTGACATGGGCACCTGTTATCAGGACAGAGGGTTTTCTAGACTTGCATGAAGTTTGTGTAGCAGTGCCTTTATAGGTTACAGTGGTATACACTACATACCTCAAAGGGCCCACATAACCCTTTTTGTAGGTAAGGAACAGGTGCCCCCGCCCAGGTGAAGCAATCTCCATCCTGCTGGTATAAGACAGCCCTCCAGAACTGGTGGGCCAGAGCCATACCTGTGACTGGGGCAGTGGCAGACCAGCAGTAATGCTGGGGTTAGGTCTGGAAAACCCCAACTGTCTTACACCACTGTCTGCCAATCACCAGCAGATAGCACAGTCGGACTGCATCTTATAGGTGTCCCAACCATACACAGTTTAACTGCAGACAGCCCACAGCCAGTCCATAGTGCATGTTCAAAGAGGAACTATGTGCACCAAGCAGGCATTTCAGTGATTGGGACCCAAACACTGGGAACACAAAAGTATCACTGGAGGCAGATAATGTAGAGCGCTATGTGGGAACCTAGACCTGCCATGGTCACTGCTCGGTCAGAGTGAGTGCCTTCCCAGCATGCCATGCTGTGGCCACCTTGTCAATGCAGGCAGTGGTCGGGCAATACAGTGTCCCAGCTATTGCCCCACACCCGTGTGAAGATGCATCCTGGTCAATCTGCCCTGTCCAGGCCAAACCCAAAATACCTTGCTCCTCGTTATTCACATATTCCGGCTAACGCTGGTAACAGTGGGACATTTTGGGCCCAATGAGGGGTGGGAAGCCGCAGAATAATGGATAGACATACACACATACACACACACACTCCTGTTGCAGCATTGTGCAAAGATAGGAGCGGTTGGCAACCCTGCCCGCCACACAGGTCCTGTTCACAGTGCCGGCATTGCTAAACTGTGCAGGAGGTAGTAGTAGTGCTCTGGTGATAACTGCAGCTCAATGCTGGGGCCAACAGCCTGACTCTCCATGCATCTTTGGATTGTGGAGCCTCTGTGAATGGGTGTTTGTACCCCTGTTCACCGCTGCTTTGGGCTTTGCACATGTTGCTGTTGTATCTGCATTGTAGGGTAAAATGTAGGGACATGTTCTGCAGGAATCACAGCTGGGACTTAAATCTGTGACCCTCTGCTTCTAGACACGTTGGCTGGGTGTACTGCACCACCCTGTTGCCACAGATGCATGGCAGTCCCTGGGGCTACCTGTACTTTTCCTCAGCCAGACCTTTTATATTGCACTGCACACCATGTACAGATACAGGGCATGGCCTAGGTCCACTGCAGGCAGGTGCCACTGCCCCCTCAAGCACGGGTACAACCCCCCCTGCCATGCTGACATGACCATATGCTGTCAGTGCTGGTAGTGCGCAGTCCCAGGCCATCCACTGTGTGGGTAGGTGGTCGCCTAGGGAGCAGGGTCTGGGGGCGGGGGCATACATGAGCATCCTCACATCCCCCCCATCACCGCCTACCAATAGTATGTCCATTCCGCTTGGGGGAGGGTTGGCTGGGGGGGTGTTAGGTCAGTGCCCTGGCAACTATTAGCTCGGGTGGACCAGGTAGATGTAGGTGGATTGTGTTTGGCCTTTGTCAGCTGCTGTCATGCTGATTTCCAGTTTCTATGTTCCTATCTGCCACCTAGGCGCCTGCCTTATCCACCCTGTGCCCCAGCTGCCCCCTACATGTCCCGCCTGCAGCCCCCTATGCCCCATTTGGACCATCACCATAGTGGCCTTTCATACTTGGGCACTATGCTGTTGCTGCAAATGGAGCACTACTATCACGTTTCTTGGGCTCCCTGCCTATGCTGTACATTGCCAACACTGAAATGGATTCTCTCTCTTGCAAATGTTCATCTAACGGCAGGTTTTCATTCCCGGTAGGATTCAGCCCTTCAGTTCAGAGCGTTAGTGTAAAAGGAGCCCCTCCCTGCCCACTCCCCGCCCAATGACCCCTTCCCTCCGCCTTCTCTCCACCCTCTGCGGTGTTTACCGCGGCCAGGAACGCTAACGCTCGTTAGGTAGCATTAACGCGCGTTAATGTTACTTAACAATCGTTAACTTTACCTAACACGTGGTCTGTAACATTACCGCAGTTTAGTAAACATACCCCTAGCCATGTTACTCTTCTTTTAGAAGAACACTGTTTACCAATAGTTGCCAGAATTCAATTCAAAATATTCCTTCTAACCCATAAGGCCCATTATTTGGGAAGACCACAGAACCTTGCATCTTATTAATGCCACAATGTGATAGGCGATGGCCTAGCATGTAGCAGAGCTAGGTCTGAAGCCCTTTTTCTCCTGCTTTAAAATGTTATTGCTGAAGCCCTTTTTCTCCTGCTTTAAAATGTTATTGCTGATTTTGGAAACTTACAGAATGCTGTTAGCTGTTAGAAAGAAATACCATTCTATTCTGGTTTGATAACATGTTCTGCTCTCCTGGAGATAAGAGAATTAAAACTTTTACTGTTTATTGTTTAGGTAAGCCAGATGTTTGCTTTAGTAGGAATGTCCTCCACTGTATCTTTGCTAGATGTACACTGACCTTGTAATTAGGATGAAAATATAGCAGAGAAGCTGAACAGTGTAAGAATATTTTGTCTAGCATTATGAAGATTGTTTAGTGTTTTGAGCCAGGGCTAGAGATACGTCTTAGCCTTGCTTTGTTTGGCCTTGCTTTGTTTTGCTTTTGATGAGAATGCTTCTGATATGCCTTCCACTATCTTTGCAAGCTAACTGACCTTGCAAGAGTAGCAAAATATACTGTATACTTTAGCAGAAGTATTATGTTTAGTGTTATGTCTACCAAGACCAGGACCAATGAGAAGTTTTGCCTGTATTAGACTGGAGAAGAAAGGTATATAAACTGTCATTTTTCTGAGCTCTGGGCTCAGACATTTTGTATGCCAGTGCTGAGACTGTATATACAATAAAAGGGAGTTGAATCCTCGTCCATTGACTCCGGGTATTATTGGGGTTGCGGGCCCTTCGCTATTACATTTCTTGGTGCGTTGGCCGGGAAAGGTGGTGTGAATTGAACGCAAGCAAATAATACCGTGTATTACCGCCTCTAGGTTTGGTCCGGCTGGGACCGCAGCCGACCGACAGCGGAGAGGATCCCAGGCTCCGCCGGTCCCTTGTATCGGAGGGTTCCGCCCTGCCTCAGCGGCCTGCCGGGTCCAGCTGGCCAACACCTCGAACCCTGGTTGAGGGGAGTCCAGGATTCAACCCCAGGTGGAACGGGCTGCGCAGCGCATTAGCTACCGGATCCGGTGAGTACTGATTTTTCTGGTTCTTAGTCAGTTAGCTCTGGGAAAGTCTCGAGACAAATCTGGTAAGGTAAAGGGAAGTCTGATTAACTTCCACGGGCGATCCTAGTACCCCTGCAAGTAGTGCGCGGGGCGAAACCATCAGCCCTTTCGGTTTCAGTAATTCTGGTTTAGTCAGTTAGCCCGGGAATTTTGGAATTTGGGAAATGCTAGCTTGTTTGGTTGTGTGAAGTGTGTTTGAGAGGCTTTGCAATACAGGCCAAGCGAGAGCGGACTCCTCAGTAGCGCAGTTCTTGACCGGGTGACCACGTTCAAGTCGCGAACAGGAGGAAGCGTCTGTTGTCTGTCCCCCTTATTGTTCTGTGGGCTACACGGACCCCTTACCCGTAGCCATTCTACCTAACCTTTCTGTTTGCTGTCCTATATGTTGTATATCATCATGGGAGGGGCAGAGTCTGTGCAAACTCCATTAAACTGTATGATCACAAATTTTAAGAAAGGTTTTAGTGGTGATTATGGGATCAAAATGACAGCGCCCCGTTTAGAAATATTGTGTAGCAGAGTATGGCCAGCGCTAGATGCCGGGTGGCCACCAGAAGGTACTTTTGATATTCAAACTGTGTCCCGAGTGCACAAGATAGTGCGCAGCTATAGTCCTGAATAGTTTTCCTATATAGACTCCTGGTTAGGCATATGTGAGAAGCAGCCCCCCTGGATGAGGAGTTGCAGTGAGGGACAGAAAAGGATTATGTTAGCCACTACCACAAGAGTCCCTGCTAAGATAGAGAAGCTCCCGATTTATGCAGAGCCAGAGCCCCCAGAGGTTCCGGGGTATCCACCTGCCTTTCTGTATACCCCAGTCCCGTTAGCTCCACCCCGAGTACCCCCGCCAGTATCCCAAGTAGAGCCGGAGGTAGCAAGCATGCCTCCAGCCGAAGTGCCTCCCCCTGAGCATCCACCTCAAAAACCTTGAAGAGCAGACCCCTCCTCGTAGAAGTCGGAGCCCTAGTCCTGAGCAGTACTCTGATGCGGAGCAGTCACCCCATGAGGACTAATCATCAGCTCTAGCCCCAGGCACCTCAGCGCAGAAGGCTGAATTGATAGCTCTTACACGTGCACTCAGAATCGGGGCCGGACTCAGTCTGAATGTGTATACAGACTCTAAATATGCTTTTACAACACTACATGCCCATGGGGCCCTGTATAAAGAACGTGGATTGATCATCACCTCAGGAGGCAAGTCTGTCAAGTATGGCCCAGAAATATTGACTTTGTTGGAAGCAGTTTGGGCCCCTAAACGCATTGCTGTAATGCATTGCCGCGGCCATCAGACTGGAGATGGAGAAGTGTCTCGAGGAAACAGATTTGCTGATGCCTCTGCCCGAGAAGCAGCCATTGCAGGACAAATTACCACCCCAAATGCCGCAATTCAAGCAGCCATATTTCCAGTACCTCTTAGTGCATGGACCCCCAGATATACCAAAGTGGAGATGGACCATTACTGTCAAAAGGAGGGGGGGAAATTATCAGACACTGGGTGGATTGTGTTGCCACCGCCTGAAGGGAGCTCAACCCCTGGTATGACTGTAATTCCTGAAGCATATAGGCCCCACAGTTCAGGGAAAGTAGAGAGAATGAATCAGACCCTGAAGTCTCAGATATCCAAACTCTGTCAGGAAGCCCACCTGAAGTGGCCCCAAGCTCTCCCCATTTCCCTTCTCCGAATACGGACAGCACCCATCACGCCATTAGGGGTGTCCCCATTTGAGATCCTGTATGGGAGGCCCCCGCCTATAATTCAGGGTATAAGGGGAGATATGAATCAAATTAGAGCGCAAATTACTAGGCAGGAATTGTTGGCTTTAAGTTCTGTTTTGCAGGGTCTTCATACTTGGGTGCAGGACTAGTTGCCTATCGATCTAACGGAACCCTTGCACCTTTTCAAGCCTGGAGCCTCGGTGTGGGTAAAAGAGTGGAAGAAGACACCATTGGCACCTCATTGGAAAGGCCCATATATCGTTTTGCTATCAACCCCAACAGCAGTGAAAGTGGCAGAGATCGACTCCTGGATCCACCACAGTCGAGTGAAACCAGCAACAGTTCCTGAGAGTTGCCCCTGGACTTCGATCGCTAATCCTGCATCACTGTTGCGAATCACACTGCGGAGAAGAGATCCATCATCGTAGAGAATGTTGCCAACTTGTTTCAGAGACGTTCTTCAGTTCTACATTAACTAACCATCATCTACCTCAGTAATCATCAGAGACTATAATCATGATGATTACCAATTGCTGCTATTTCCTTCTTGCGGTAGCCCTAGGACTTTTAAGAACCACTCTTGCCTTGCCCCCTTGTGCAGCCTGTATAACCACCACCCGAACTGGAATGCAAGTCACCCAGACTCTACTTTACCACTCTTACTATACTTGCACTGGCATAGTGAGCCGGTGTATTTATAATGGTACCGAACTGAATGTTTGCACTAAGGGAAAGACTCGTACTTGTTTCACACCACGACAGAATCCATCTTACTACGTCTTAGAATTGAGATGGAATGATGAAGATGGAGCCCTTATCAACGCTACGAATCAACTTTCTGATCCCAATCAACCTGCGTACCTGTATTTTGATGCTTGTGACTTGATTAACAGAAATAATTATTACAGGTGCGGATCATGGGAACAAGCCTACTACTATGATGAGAAATATATGTGTCCTGAAGGTGCGTACAACTGGGGAGTATGCACTGGGATACATTCCCCAACAACCTACAGCAAATCAACGGAAGCAGATTATTTCTGTCCAAAATGGGATTGTGTGTACTATGCTACCTGGTCTGGTAACCCTACAGGACAGACTGGAGACAATCGCAAAGCGCTGCTAGAAAGATTACCTTTACTGAAACCTGAACAGTGCAAGAAACGTGCTTGCAATCCTCTACGACTTCAAATCTTCGATCCCAGCCAGTGGAAGCAAGGATTTTGATTCGGCCTGCGCGTAGCAGGAGGTGGAGCTGACCCTGGAACCATCATATTCATCCAGCTGAATGTAAAGACTCATGTTTCCTCACCATATCGCATACATCATACCTTCCATGAGGCCATGAAAGCAGAATTTGTTGTTCCCCACACTTCGCAGAATTTATTCATTGAACTGGCTGGAGCTGTGGCATCCAGCCTCCATGTCTCGGACTGTCTCTTCTGTGGAGGAACTCAAATGGGAGACCAGTGGCCTTGGGAAGCACAAGAACTGAACTATTCTGTGCCATATAACCAGACTGATGTGCACAATACTACCAATGAATGGGTCCTAGCCCACTCCATAGTGGGTAGACTGTGTTTTGTACAAGAAAGACCACAATTGACTGCATTGGTAGGACAATTGGTCTGCCTGAACCAGAAATATTATAATGCCACTACGGGAATGACTTCTTGGTGGTCAGGTGCCAATACTCCAGAACCTTCTAATCCTCTCATCATCTTTCCTTATTTGGCCAGGATATGGACAGATCTGGCTACACACAGCACTTGGCAAGCTCCACCTGGACTATATTGGATCTGTGGCACCCGAGCATATGCTAAACTCCCTGCTAACTGGGGAGGAGCGTGTGTTCTTGGAACAATACGGCCATCTTTCTTTCTTTTGCCCCTTTCCCATGGAGAACAATTGGGGTTCCCTGTATATAAGAGTCGACAGAGACGAGAAGCTCTGAGAATTGGCCAATGGGACAAATGGGATGCATCCTCTGAAGAATGGCCACCAGAGCACATTGTTTCTTATTATGGCCCAGCTACCTGGGCACAAGATGGTTCTTGGGGCTACCGCACCCCTTTATATATGTTAGATCGTATTATACGTTTGCAAGCTGTTGTTGAAATTATAACCAATGAAACTAGTAGAGCACTAACCTTGTTAGCCAAACAAGCCACTCAGATGCGTACAGCCATTTATCAGAACCGCTTAGCTTTAGATTACCTGCTTGCAGCTGAAGGAGGAGTTTGTGGAAAATTGAATTTAACAAACTGCTGCTTACAAATAGATAATGAAGGACAGGTTGTCGAAGACATAGCCAACCACATGAGAAAGCAAACGTATGTCCCAGTCCAAATATGGCATGGCTTGCAACTAGATGGCTGGTTTGGTTCTCGGTTTTCAAGCCTGGGCGGCCTGAAAACACTTATTATACTTGTATTCTTGATTGTGGCTATTTGCATATGTATCCCCTGTTTCCTGCCCTTATGCTTGCGCATGCTGAACTCTATTATCGATAGTATTATTGACCGCAAGGCAGCGGCACATATATTAGCCTCATGGGATTATTACCCTATACCGCGCAGTGATCCCTCTACTATGGTCTGAAGTATTTTTGCTATTTGTATGATTAGATTCTCACCCTTCCTCACTTGCGGGTGTGAATAATCAAAAGGAGGGAATGTGATAGGCGATGGCCTAGCATGTAGCAGAGCTAGGTCTGAAGCCCTTTTTCTCCTGCTTTAAAATGTTATTGCTGAAGCCCTTTTTCTCCTGCTTTAAAATGTTGTTGCTGATTTTGGAAACTTACAGAATGCTGTTAGCTGTTAGAAAGAAATACCATTCTATTCTGGTTTGATAACATGTTCTGCTCTCCTGGAGATAAGAGAATTAAAACTTTTACTGTTTATTGTTTAGGTAAGCCAGATGTTTGCTTTAGTAGGAATGTCCTCTACTGTATCTTTGCTAGATGTACACTGACCTTGTAATTAGGATGAAAATATAGCAGAGAAGCTGAACAGTGTAAGAATATTTTGTCTAGCATTATGAAGATTGTTTAGTGTTTTGAGCCAGGGCTAGAGATACGTCTTAGCCTTGCTTTGTTTGGCCTTGCTTTGTTTTGCTTTTGATGAGAATGCTTCTGATATGCCTTCCACTATCTTTGCAAGCTAACTGACCTTGCAAGAGTAGCAAAATATACTGTATACTTTAGCAGAAGTATTATGTTTAGTGTTATGTCTACCAAGACCAGGACCAATGAGAAGTTTTGCCTGTATTAGACTGGAGAAGAAAGGTATATAAACTGTCATTTTTCTGAGCTCTGGGCTCAGACATTTTGTATGCCAGTGCTGAGACTGTATATACAATAAAAGGGAGTTGAATCCTCGTCCATTGACTCCGGGTATTATTGGGGTTGCGGGCCCTTCGCTATTACAACACATGTCCATACATCTCATCAGATCAACACAAATCTGTCAACTACAGGGTGGCCCAAAAAAAGGTGAGAACCTCTTGTAAATTAAAAGCTTAAATAGTTTACTTATTTACTTTTTTTTAGTTATATATAACATCTTTATTTTGACAATTTCCGGTTGCCATCTTTTTTTTTTTTAATTTGTCAATCGTTTACATCTGTCTTTTTGAATTTTTAAATAACTTATATGCTACGAGATGTTCTCACTTTTTTTGGGCCACCCTGTATATTTACCTTCACCAAAAGAAATCAGATTAAATGACACACGTAAATCTGTCTTTTCATACTTGGCCCTACTCTTGTGCAATAGGGGGAAATTTAATGTTGCCGTGAAGATATGTCTGTTTCAGCATGTCTTTGATGGCTACATATGATATTTAGTGATTTTGTTTACCACAGTTGCCACAATATAAGGGTGAGTGGCAATATATTTGTGAGCTGTCTCTGACTGTCTTTGGGGTGGATGGGATAGTAAAATCCTTAATGAGTGAAAGCTTTATTAGCAACCAAAGTGTGCCAATATTTTTTTTTATAGAATTTTATACTATTAATCAAGACATAGGGGGATGTTTACTAAACTGCTGTAACGTTACATAATGCGCGTTATGTAACATTAACGATCGTTAACGCATCATAACACGCGTTAACGTAACTTAACGATCGTAAAGTTCGGCGGCGCGTTAAAACACCGCAGAAGGTGGAGAGAAGGCAGAGAGAAGGGGTCAATGGGCGGAGAGTGGGTGGGGAGAGGCTCCCTTCACACTAACGCGCTGATCTGAAGAGCTGAATCCTAACGCGATTGAAAACCCGGCGTTAGATGCACATTTGCAGGGGAGAGAAACCATTTCAGTGTCAGCAATGTACAGCATAGGCAGGGAGACCTACAAAAAGTGATAAGTGTGATACATGTGCACAGAACAAAAGGGCACATAAGCATTGAAAATGACCTCAACAAACTGGAAAAAAACCCATAACCAAGCTGGCCAATAGTGATATTAATGGGAAACATCAAACCCCCCCCCCCCCCGAGAAATCTCCACAAAAAAGATATTACCCGTGGAAGGGTCTATGCTCCGTCCCCATACAAGGTGAATGAGCCCACAGTGAAATAGCGCTGATCAGGGTTTTCCCCTCCATTGGACAGGTTTCCTATGGCATGCATATTTTCCACAACATCAGGGTGGGCATGTCGGAACGGCAACTGGACAGATGCCGGAAAAGGGGATACGGAGGGCCGCAGGCGGCACATGCTGTGGTGCAGCTGGGTCACAGTGCGGACTAGGTTGATGCCTAGGTGGCCCATACGAATGCTGAAACAGCAGAGCAGCCAGACATCAATTGCTGAAGGCCCAACATGGGCACGAGTGTGTTTCCCACAGTGTCACAGGGGATAGTACCCAGCAGCTACCCCCAAGGGCATGGAACATTGTCAGGCGGGGCTGGGGGGAGGCGTGGACACCTATGCAGGCACCCCTACCCCAGAACCCGCACCATAGGAAGCAGCCTACCCGCACACTGGATGGCCTGAGACTGCGCTCCACCAGCATCACCAGCAGAAGAGCATGTCAGCATGGTGGCAGAGGGATACTGGTGGTGGAGGGGGCAATGACAGCTGCCCAGAGCAGACCGTGGCCTAGCCCTGTGTAGGTGGGTGCCGTGCACTGCAACAGACAGGCCCTGCCTGACGAACAGTCATGGTATCACCAGGGAATGTACAGACTCTGTGACAACATAGTGGTGCAGTGCACAAAACCAGTGTATTCAGAAGCAGAAAGTCACAGGTTCAAGTCCTAGCTGTGGTTCCTGCCAACCCAGTCCCCATATTTTACCCACTACAACAACGTGCTAATACAGACAGAACCTTTATTGCAGATGACGTAAACATGCCCACAACACCTACATTTTACCTTACAGAGCACAGACACCATAAACATGTGCATTACCTAGAGCAGAGTCTCCCAAATCCAGTCCTGGAGGGCCAAACACCATTCTGGTTCCATGCTGCCTCTAATAAAGATGCCTGTGCTGCATTTCTATGCGCCACCCCCATGGTATGCAGATGTATCTCCTGCATATTGATGAGGGACAGCATGAAAACCCGAACAGTGTTTGGCACAGCAGGACTGGAGTTGGGAACCTCTGCCATAAAGCAGCAGCCAACAGGGGCAGACACACCCGCACCCACAGGCTCCATTATCCAATGCCTCCTGGAGAGGCAGGATGTTGGGCCCTGCGTGCATCTCCCAATACTAGCACTTGCATACCTTAGCAATGCCACCCTAAACCTGGGAATACGGTACACAGCTATCAAAAGGTTGCTATGATCACTGGCAGATAGCAATTCCTAAGTTAAGCTCAATTCGCTGATTGAGCTGCATCATAGCAACCTTTCTGATGTTTGTGGAGTGTGCTTCAGGTCTGATGTCTGACAGTGTTTACCACCCTGGGGAGTGACCGCAACAGTATTGCTTACCATAGCCATGCCTGCACTGTGCCCAGGACTGGTGCAGTGGCCAGGGCTGCCAAACACCTCTATAGTTGCACAATGCTGGCATAGGTGTGGGGAGTGTGTGTCTGTCTATCCAGTGTGTGGTGGCTGCAAACACCCTCCACAGCCCACACTGCTAGCACTGTTACCAGTATTGGCCTGCCAATGTGCATAATGAGGAGCAAGGTACCGTGAGAATAGTCTGGATAGGGTGGCCTGGCCTGGATGCAGCTGCACAGGGCATAGGGCAATGGCTCGGACATTGTAGTGCCCGGCCACCACCTGCATGGACAGGGTGGCCATAGCATGTCCTGCTGGGAGGTCACTCTCACCCTGACTGAGCAGTGACCACGGCATGGCTAGGTTCCCCCATAGTGCTATATAGTATTTTTCTCATGTGATATTTATGGGTTTTCTTTTGGGGTTCAATCACTGACTTATCTGCTTGGTGTGTATGCTGACATCCCCGTTCTGGGTACATGCATTTTCTCCAGGACCATGCACTATGGACTAGCTAGCAGACTGTCTGCAGCTAGTATGTGTCTTGCTGGAGCACCTTGCAGGGTGTAGTGGCTGGAGGCTTGCTGCTGGAGAATGTCAGATAGTGGTGAGGGGCAGCTGAGCATTTCCAGGCCTACTGTCTGTCTGCTATTGCATTATGGATGTGTACTGCTCTGCATTGCCTGCTCTGTAGGGTGTCTGTTCCCCAGCAGGACTGGAGTTGATGGTCCCCTCTACTGCTACCATTGCAGGGAGGTAGAATCTGTTGGTGGGTGATCCTGTTTCCCACCCTGAGCCCCAGAGGGTGGGTTGTGTGGTGGTACATAATCTGCCTATGGGTCCAAACACCCCCCCTCCTCCTCTCTCCTCCCCCCTCCCCCCTACCCCCTCCCATTTGGAGGAGAGAACTGATGTTTGCTTGGTCACTGCATCAGAAAGTGATACAATGGTTTCCCAGATAACTTTCAAGGTAAAAACCTGTGGAAGAAAAGGCAGAAGAAGCGCCAGTATAGAAATTACAGCAGTGGGGGGGCAAGATAATAATCCTTCAAGTACAAAGTTGCTAGCCAGGAGAGGTTCTTCTTGCTGCACAATGCCCCGAATCCTCCCCAGTCACGACAGGGGACACCAGAGCCAAACCACCAGTTCTGTCCCCTCGGAAGGCGTCAGCCCTACCATCGACAGGTGTGGAAGGTGGCTCTTGACTCACAGGGGCGAGGCTCAGGGCAACCGGGCAAAGCAGCCGCGTTCTCTCTGCAGGAGACAAAGAGATCTCAAGGTCCAAAAGTGGTGGCATTCCCTCCTCCGAAGCCATAGCTAAGCCAATATAAATCTCCTGCTTTTGCGCTTAAGAAATCTCAATAAAACAATCCATCGGACCGCAGATAGAAGACAAGGACTCTGAGGGAAAAACCCTTGCTTTCCCCTTCTGTTTAGGCATCTGGTAAGCGAAACAGTGCAGCTGCCATCTTGGTTAGCCACTCCCCCAAAGCGTGCCAATCTTTGTGTATTTGTTTTCCTTTGTCTTTTGTTTGTCTAATTTTCATATTAAGTTGGTGTTGCACTTACTTGTGTATATTGCCTTGCTGTTGGAATATTGAAAGGCGATTGGTTAAATTCAATAAAAACCTTAATATTTTGTTTATTTCTGCAGACCATAACTCTCAAAGGATTTAACTGGACAAGGGACAATACAGAGAGAGACAGCAAAAATGCTGAGGGGTCTGCACTAAAAGCTGTATGAGAAGTATGAGAAGTGCTGTATGAGAAGTGTATGAGAAGTGCCCCAAAACTTTGGAACACCCTTCCATCACACATTAGGGCCATCTCTGATCTCAGCCAGTTCAGGAAGGCCCTGAAACATCACCTTTTCCTCAAATACTTCCCAGGGAACAAAGAAACACAGTCACACCCAAATATCAATAACTACATTCCAACCACGTAAACTTTCCTGTCTCAACAGCACATTACTCTACTTCACCAGATTAACAGTACTCTTTTCAGACACTATGACACTGTTATGTAAATAGTTGTTTTGTAAATAGTTGCTCCTGTTATCCAAGTTGTTTTTCCTGTTAACTGTAATGACCAGATAAATGTAACTTGTCTGAGGTTTCTTGTTCCATGTAAACCGCGCTGATAACGAATAGTGCGGTATATAAAAAATGTTAATAAATAAATAAATAGAAGTGACTTATGAACCTAAACATTCCTTCCACAGAGAAGAAAGGGGACAGGGGAGATAATGAAAGAGGCAGTTAAATATCTGAAAGGAATTATTAATTAGAAGAAGTAACTCTTTTCAGGGAAAACTAAATTATATAACTAGAGTTCATGATCTTACATGTCAGAAAGAAACTCAATAACAATGTCTTAAAATATCATTTCATGGAAGTAACAGTGAAGTGCCCTCTACGAACAGGCAATGAAAGCTAAAATGGTAATGTAATTCAATAATGTGTGGGGTAAACACAAAGGATCTTTACTGGGAAATGTGAAGAGATAGCGGAAGACAGCCTAGGAAAAAACCTGCACAGAGCAGTAATTATAACTCTAATAGAAGTGGTATGACAGCATCAAGCTTCCAAGAAGGCACTGAAGTAACCTGTATGGAGTGACTTTGGTTTATTACCCAAACTGTTTATAGATATGGTTTCATTAGTTTTTGGTAGCTGTGTAGATTAGAAAGCTTAGCAATAAGGTACGGTAGGAGATCTGTGTGTTGGATTTAGAGTTGATCTTATACAAATTCATAGAAGAAACTAGCCAAGCTTAAAATGACCTACCAGTGGAGGTTGATAATGGCAGATTCCGGGCATGCATGAGGCTGATTTGGAGGGTACTGTTTGGAGAAAGATTATGGGGGGCTAGTCAGCGGTGACAGCTAGCTGATCTAGCGTGGCTAGCTGCTGCCGCTGTACTCTAAACCTGGATATTCAATGCTGGAGCCATATTCAGGCTCCTGCATTGAATATCTGGTTTGGCCAGATTGCAAGGAAGCCAACCATGCAGCGTCGAGATTCAACCACTGCCCAATGAGCTTTGGCAGTGAAAGTTAAGCCAGCCTTTACTGTACCTCACTTTTGCCATGTGTCGGTAACTGGGCAACTGCTCAATATCGCCGCTGCCTGGTTATCGCCAGGTGCCACTCCTGCTCCGTCCCCAGCACACCCCATTGCTAACTGGTTAGCAATGGGGCAGGCAGCAGTGGCACCTGCAACTATTCAACACTGCTGAATAACCCACAGAGTGGCACTTACATGATTTGCAGACCTGCAAACACGCAACAGTTTTGAATATCCTCTCCTAAAAGTTCACGGGAGTGGGTAGTTGGTGTTGCATTTATTTATTTATTTCACTTTAGCATTTTAGTCAAAGTGTTTTACATGGTAACTTAAACTTGGCAATGTACATTGAACAGGGATATTGATAACTTGGATTCTTCTGAGGCAATGGAGGGTTAAGTGACTTGCCCAAGGGCACAAGGAGTGAGTATTGAGTATGGAAATTGAGCAATGAGTATGGAAATTGGTCTGTTCATTTACCTGTAAATAGAGAATCACAAATGGGTAGATTAAAGGGACCAATTTAGTCTTTTTCTGCCATCATTTACTATGTTAATCATTTTTAACCTTTAACATGGATCTGACACCGCAATGATTTTCAACATATCCTAAAATAGGAGTGAGATTTACTTCTGTTATTATATGCACAAAATAAGCCCATTTGGATACATTACCCTGAAAAAAAGATCTTAATAAATGTCATAGATAATGAAGCAACAGGAATTATTAAACATGATGGGAGGTTATAGTTTAGGAGGCTGGTTGATCAGTACATTAATACACAATACTTCTTTTTCTTGCATAGAAGTGTATGGGTCAAATATCGTTGATTGTGTTGCCAAATATCACTGATCATGTCAGCTCTCCCATTGTTGATTTTTCTTGCACTGGCATAATTGCTTTTATTAATATACATTTTATTAAGCTAATATAAAAGTTTCAACTAAAAACAGTACAACTGCTGGCAAAAACTGCTTTTCAATTCACACCAATGGTAGGAAAATGACTTCATACAGGCCTCTTCAGAGCTGTAGACCAGCTGTTAAATCAGGAAAATTCATTGACTTTTGTGCATCATAAAAACAGTACTGATGGTCTGCAGGAGTTTTCCCTGCCAAATGTACTTCACAGCTTTTTTGTCTTTCTTATGGAAAGAAACAATGGGCTCTTGTTAAGAACAACATATAAAGATACACCAGCCTCTGCAGAATGTTGCCTGTCTTGTTAAGTCTGCACAAATTTGGCATGAAAAGTTTTGATTAATTTGCTTTAAACACATTGACTGCAGTAATATACACATTCAGGTGTGGATTCCAAAACTTCAAGCTCTTGTGAATTTCCAAGTCACATTTCACACGACTTTTCCAAGTTAACTTGGAATCTGGCTGAATTGTTATTATTATTATTATTATTATTAACATTTAAGGATATGTCTACTAAAGTGAATTAAGGGTGCCTCCTTAATATGTCTTTAAGGTGTGAAAATGGCTGTGTTAAGGCCCCCTGCATGTGGTAATAGCAGGGGTAGGGAGGTGATGTTACTACAGAAAGGGCGCTAGCAGCCGGTTGGAGATTGTTAAAGGGACAGAGGGTGTTAAGAGCAGCAAGAATGTAGGTTAACGTGTGAAAAAGACAGCTGCTGCAAGGCAGGATAAGGAAGCCTATCGAGAAGTCAGAACTGAGATGCTGGATGAAAGCAAAGGGAATAGGTGTTGGAATGTCACAGCCATATGTTCCATATGTGTTAGACAGTGAGTGGGAGGATAATGTGGGAGGCAGTTGGACTGTATCGGTGACGGATGGTCATGTAATCTGCTGTGATGTCAGTGGGTGGAATAGAAGTGGATATGAGTGTGCCAAGAAGGAGCAACCATGGCTGTGATGTAGGAATAGCAAGAATGACTGGGCATGAGTAGTGTCGTACCCCCTTGCCTAGGCCAGAGGCCTAGGGCAAAAAGGGCTGCCTTATTTGTCCTTAAATAAAGAGTCACTGATTTTCTCCACCAGGGAATTCTGGGAGTTGTAGTTCTTACTTAAAGACAAAGTAGTATGACCACTCAGGTTTGTTCAGGCAAAACAAGAAAATTTATTTTGGTTTCCCCTTTCGCATCAGATTCAAACACAAGGCAAAATAGGATTATTCTCCAAAGATAACAGGAACAAAAATGGCATTGGGAACCTCAGAACTGAAAACATCTTTTCACATCACAGCTGTTCCCAGATAATTCTTCAACTTGTTAATTCACAGCTACCTCTTGTCATTCAAACCAGGAAAATTCATTCCATTTATATCCAATGTAGCTTTAGTTAATAAACTCAGGGTTCAGTGAATGTTCTTTAGTTTAACAGAAGGTATTAGCTTTCTCCTAGCTAAGTACAATATTGCTCTTCAAAGACTTCCTGTCTCAGTCCTTTTCTTAGCAATGATTAAACCTCCCTTCTACATAGAGAACAATCCATCGGTGCTTCATTACACCTAGAATCTTCCTCACAAGGATCAGTCTGCATGTCCTCTTGCACCATACATTGCTTATCTTCCCCTGGGTTTTCAACAACACATTCAAACTTACTGTTTTGTAAAAACTTCTGGAGTTCCTCTAAAAGCTGCTCTCCTGGATAAGAACTGGTTGTACCTTGAGAGTAGGCTTTTCTGTCTTGGAACAGTTTCTTTAATACTTTAATTGTATTCAGGTCTATCTCTCTGCTCGAGGCTGGATTCTGGTTATCTCTGTCTATAACTGCTTGCACCCACCTTCTCTCAGCTTGGGTTCCTGGAACCGGGTTTTGCACACTCTGCTCTGCAATCTGACTCAGCTCATTAGCAACGTCCCCAGCTATCCATCTGCTGGACTCTGAAGCAGGCGTACCTTTCACCTTAGAACTGCTTCTTTGGTTGCTAAAACCTTTTTCCCACGTGGAGTAAAGCTTTCCACATCTGCCTTCTCTTGGCTTCCTTGAACCAGGCTTTACTGCTCCTGAACCCTCTGGCTTCACAGCTGCTGGACTCTCAGCTACTCTTTCTCCTTCTCCTTCCTCTGCTCTCACTGAGGCTGGCTTAAAAAGCCGCTTTCCTGCCACCACTCCCTGCTCCCTGCACATGTGCCTGTGATTAGAGCTCCAACCTGCACCTACGTTAGGACTTGGGCGTGGCTCAGCCTCAGCTAGTATGTGTTTCTTTAGTTTATCTGAAGCTTCAACCCTGTGGAAACCTTGCCTGTCTCTTGTCTTAAAGGCATATTCCTTATTTTCCTCTGTTTCCATCTGTTCAACACCACTCTCATCGTCACAGTAGTGACCTGCACATCCTCTACAGGTGTATATGTGTGGCGTCCTAAGGAGCAGGGCCAGCCCATCCACTAGACAAACTTAGGTGGTCACCTAGGATGGCAGACTTGTGTAGGCAGCATGGCACACATGGCCTGCCACCCCCTTGTGCTGAGCTGAGCCACACCGCACCATGCCACAGCCCCCTGTTGCTGCTGATTCCAGCAGCGAGGTTGGCTCAGTGGGAGTGGCAGGCCATGTGTTTTGGCACACATGGCCTGATGCTTCTGAGCCCCCCAAAGCTGTGTCAGAGGGGTCAGAGGTGGCAGGCCATGTGTGCCAAAGCACATGGCCTGCTGCTGTCCCTGAGCCGATTCCACTGCCAGAATCAGTGGCAGCATGGGGAAGAGGAGGATAGGGGGATGGCACACAAGGGCTTCTGCCTAGGATGGCAGAAAACCTTGGGCCAGCCCTGCTAAGGAGCAAAGTGCCATGGTGTGGGCCTGGGTATAGAAGCTGTCAGGAGAATACATGAGTGATGACGATGCCTATATGGAGATGGATGTGCTGATGGATTTCTGGAGGTGTAAGACTATACTATACGGCCTTGCTTCCCCATAGTACTCCTGTTGGAATTTGGTAGCCAATATTGTGGTCATGGATGCTTTTGTGGGTCAAATCATTTTAGTATTGCATGTTACACGATCTAATACCTAGACCCAGCAGAAGTGTACATGTCTATGTCCACCCAAAATCACTAATTGTTGTCCCTGGTGATGGCCCCACCCTATAAAATACTATCCCCCCCCCCCATGTTATATGTTACACCGCTTTGACCCGGTGAAAAGCGGTATATAAATGCAGTTAAATAAATAAATAAATAAAATACATTAAGCATCACACAAAATCAATAGTTTTCTCAGTGTGACAAACCAAGCATGCTGGATAATGCATTATTCAGGTCTGTGACAGTGAGGTATGAAGTTTGTGCTCTGAATTCTTCAAGGAGTAGCAAATGGAGAATGTTACAGTAATCAAGTGGCAGAATCTGAAACGGTCATGAACCGGTTCAGTCCGTCCAGCCTGCAATCAGGGAGTGCTGCTGGAAGTACCGTGCACGGTAGCATTGCGGGAGCCATACTCCCTGACCACTGCCTTGCACCTAACACCGGATTGACATAAGTGGGGGCATCTCCCAATGCTGCGATCCCCCCCCCCGATGCCATCAATTGAGTATCGGGCAGGGGGATTCCCAAGGCCTCAGCGCCAGCATTGCAATGTCATGTTCAGGTTGGTTTGCGGAATGAGAGGCGTGGCAGGAATCGATTTGCCTGAACCGGGCCGAACCAGCTGAATCCTACCACAGCAGTAATCCCCTTGTTATGAACACAGAAAGGATGGACAGTAAATGTGGCTTGACAGATGCAGCAGGCCATGATTGAAAGTGCAGCACTGTGTTTACACCTGGACTGGTCTGGAAATGGTTTGGTGACCACCTTGGCACCAATGTGCATGGCAGCAAGTATAGGTCCCAAAAACTGTGAGACAAAAGCATGTTGGGTAGCAGGTGCCTCCTCTGCATGGACAGCTATAGTAGCTTTTTGATGTGAGAAGCAGTATGGTTATCAAAGGAATGACAGTTTGAATCCCACTGGAACTGTGTGTAGATTCACTCAAGTGACATAGGCAGATATTGCACTTGTCACCCATTGTGGTGCAGCACTACAAAGCCCAGCTACCACTTTTGATGGCTTGACAACATCTCACAATTAGCCACACATCCCAAAGGGAGCTGCTCGCCCCTCCCGCTCCCCCCATCAAGGCCCAATAGGGGCACCACAGACTTCCTTTAAACGTTGGACCCGGAAGGTAACTGCCCTCTCTTCCACCTCCACCATGCTGCCGATCAGACGTCGGGGTGGAAGCGGGAGCTGCTCGCCCCTCCCGCTCCCCCCACCAAGGCCCAATCGGGGCGCCACAGACTTCATTTAAATGCTGGACCCAGCAGGCGGGGCTATGCCTGGCAGGCCCGTGCCTAAGGGCCACGCCAAAGGGCCCTTTGGCATGGCCCTTAGGCGGGGCATGAATGGCGGGGTCGCTTTTCATCCCTCGCAGATGACTGTAATCGCAGGAGAGGGGTGGGTGGTGGCAGCCACCAAAAGTCCTAATTTGGTGTCCCTCCACAAGAACGGAGCTGACCAATCAGCGGGAGATGAACTGCCTCATGGTTGGTTCCGCTTACCGCTATATTTATTGTAGTTTAAATGTAATGTAATTATGTACCGTAGTTCATGTTGTCATGTTTTCCCTAAGTGATGTTTTCCCACTTTCCTGTATCCTTACCTTTCTATAACTTTGTATTGTTTTGTGACCGCTTTGATTGAAGGAAAAAGCGGGATAGAAGACTTCCCACTTAGCCTACCTCCTGCCCTTTATTTATTTATTTATTTAACAAGACTTGTTAAATAAATAAATAAATAAATAAAGGGCAGGAGGTAGGCTAAGTGGGAAGCAGCATAGAAGCAGCAGTTCCTGTTAGAAGCACTGTTGTACGCAAACAGGGTCACATTCCAGCAGTAGAGGAGGAAGTACAGCGAAGGGTTGTATGGGATAGTCTGAGAGTATAAGAGATGGATGCCAGCAACAGCTCTAATATGGACACGGAACTGCATGTCACAAGCCCACTTAGTAAAGGCTGTGGTCAAAGGCTAATGCACAAAGCACTCTCAGAATCATGGTGGCCCCAAAGTCCCAAAGCACACAAATGAGCCAACCTCTGCCTAGGCACACCGAGCCCTTCCCATGCTAGGTGAAATATTGCATGCCTCCACTGCTGGTGCTGCATCTGTAAATATGTCAGTCATGCCTAATGCAATAACACTGAGCTCATGGGCAGTTGTGCTAGCACAGTGGCAAAGTAACTGCCTCATTCATCAAAGGACTACCAAAAGGGACTGTTACAACTGGAAAAAGATCTGCACGTGTAAGTATTTATCTTCTGGGAAATACTCTAAATCTTGAGTAAAAGAGAATACTTTGGGTTAAAGCTGATACATCTGTGGATTCTAGAATTTAGGGGTATGTTTACTAAAGTGCGGTAAACGTGAATAATGCGCGTTGTATGACGTTAACGATCGTAAGTGCAGTATAACGCGCGTAATCACGCGCCAACGACCGTTAACGTCATACTACGCGCGTTAACCGTAGTTAACGATCGTAAAGCCCCGCGGCGCGTAAAAACAGCGCAGAAGGAGGAGAGTGGGCGGAGAGAAGGGGTCAATGGGCAGAGAGTGGGCGGGGAGAGGCTCCCCTCACACTAACACGCTGAATTTCAGAGCTCAATTCCAACGCGAATGAAAACCTGTCGTTAAAGGCATATTAAAGGGAAGAGAAACCATTTCCGTCAGCAATGTACAGCAAAACCGGGGAAACCTACAAAACGTGAGCAGTGTGATACATG
The DNA here is from genome assembly GCA_033557465.1 of Ichthyophis bannanicus. Classification (NCBI taxonomy): domain Eukaryota; kingdom Metazoa; phylum Chordata; class Amphibia; order Gymnophiona; family Ichthyophiidae; genus Ichthyophis; species Ichthyophis bannanicus. The sequence goes on from CM066031.1 coordinate 266,985,979, forward strand.
TGCACAGAACAAAATATCAAATAAAACGTTAAAATGACCACAAGAAAAATGGTAAAAATTATAATTCAGCTGGGCAACAGTGATAGCAATGGGAAACAATAACAAACACTCCCAGGAAAGCTCCAAAAAAAAGAAATGATGTTTGGAAGGGTCTACGCTCCGTAGACCCTTTCAAAAATCATTTCATTTTATTGGAGCTTTCCTGGGAGTGTTTTTCAATGTTGCCCAATGATATCATTGTTGCCCAGCTTGGTTATGGGTGTTTGCCCCTTTTTTCGAGGTTTTTTGTGAGGTTTCTTTGCACTTTTTCTCCATACAAGGTAAATGAGCCCACAGTACAATTGTGCAGAGCAGGGTTTCTGACTCGTCAGGCCAGTTTTCCTTTCTCCAGGGACTGCACTGTCTCTGTGGCCACAGTGTGGTGCAATGGACACAGCCAGTGCCTGTAAGACCAGAGGGTCACAGGCTCAAATCCCAGCTGGGGCTCCTGCCAACCCAGTCCGCATAGTTTTACCCACCACTAAACAGTGATAGTAAAGACACTCCTTTATTGCAGAGAACATACGCATGGTTAATACGCCTATATTTTACCACACCAAACACAGACACCATAAACAGGCGCATTACCTAGAGCAGAGTCTCGCAAATGCAGTCCTGGAGGGCCCCACACCATTCAGGTTCAATGCTGCCTCTAATAAAGATGCCTGTGCTGCATATCTACGCACCACCCCCATGGTATGCAGATGTAGCTCATGCATATTTATGAGGGACAGCATGAAAACCTGAACAGTGTTTGGAACACCAGGACTGGAGTTGGGAGACTCTGCCGTAAAGCAGCAGCCAACAGGGCCAGACACACCCACACCCACACCAACAGGCCCCATTGGCCAATGCCTCCTGGAGAGGCAGGATATTGGGCCCTGCCTGTATCTCCCAATACTAGCAGTTGCATACCTTAGCAATGCCACCCTACACCTGGGTATATGGTACACAGCTATCAAACGTTTCCTCTGATAACTGGCAGATATCAATTCCTACGTTAAGCACATTTTGCTCATTGAGCTCCACCATAACAATCATTCTGATGTCTGCGGTGTGTGCTGCAGGTCTGGTCTCTGATAGTGTTTACCACCCTGGGGAGTGACCCCCAACAGTATTGCGTACCATATCCATGCCTGTACTGTGCCCAGGACTGGTGTGGTGGGTATAGCTGCTGAACACCTCTATAGTAGCACAACACCTCTATAGTAGCACAATGCTGGCATAGGTTTGGGGGTGGCTGTCTGTCTATCCAGTGTGTGGTGGCTGCAAACACCTTCCACAGCCCACGCTGCCAGCAATGTTGCCAGTATTGGGCTGCCATTGTGCATAATTTATTTATTTATTTATTTATTTATTTGCAGTCTCTTTTATACTGCGCTATTCGACATCAAGGTACCATGGGTATAGGCCGGACAGGGTGGCCTGGCCAGGGTGCATCTGCACAGGGCATAGGGCACTGACTGGGACATTTTAGTGCCCGGCCACCACCTACACAGACAGGGTGACCTCAGTATGTCCTGCTGAGAGATCACTCTCACCCTGACTGTGCAGTGACCACAGCATGGCTAGGCACCCCCATAGTGCTATATAATATTCCTCTTATGTGATAGATATGGGTTTCCTTTTGGGGCCCAGTCACTGATTTATCTGCTTGCTGTGTATGCTGACATCCCAGTTCTGGGTGCATGCATCTCCACTGGGCACATGCACTATTGACTAACTAGCAGACTGTTTGCAGCTGGTATGTGTCTTGATGGAGTGGCTTGCAGGGTGCAGTGGCTGATGGCTTCCAGCAGGAGAATATCAGATAGTGGTGGGGTGCAGCTTTGCATATCCAGGCCTAATGTCTGTCTGCCATTGTGTTATGGATGTGTACAGAGCTGCATTGACTGCCCTGTGGGGTGTCTGTTCCTCAGCAGGACCGGGGTTGCTGTTCCCCTCTACTGCCACCTTTGCAGGGAGGTAGAATGTGGATCTATTGTTAGGAGACCCTGTTTGCCACCCTTGGCCCTGGGGGAGGGGGTGGTGGTACATGGGCCATCTGACTGAAACAGACAGAGGTATCCAAGGTGTTTCTGCAGAAGCTACCTATCTCACACATTAATACTGCTTTGGACCTGCGCCATGGCCTCTTTCAGCCATGGACGGTGCTGTGGACCTGGTGCTGGGCGCCTCACTGCACCCTCAGGGTGAGCACAGTACCCGCACAATGTGACGGTGTGTAGCTACTCTGTGCCAGTACAACACACGGTCAGTACCCCCTACCAGGCCGAGGTGCTGTGGGGGTGCACATAGTCACTTCCCCCTACCAGGCCGAGGTGCTGTGGGGGTGCATTCCCCATGGTGCGTATCTGTGGACAGCTGATTTGCATGTGCAGTGCATCATGGGTGTGACTGGCACAATCCAACCCTGGGAAAATCCAGCACCTGCTCACAGGCTCTGATAAACCATAGGCCATCACACGTACATCTGTTAGCATAATGCATAGGTGCAAGACACCCTAAAGTGTCTGTAATATAAGGTGCCCACGCTGGTAAAAACACACGTACCCACGCACGATTGTATGCACGCACCAACGCACGTAGCTACGCCCCTACCAACGCACGCAGCCACGCATGCACCAACATACGTGGCTACGCACACTGCGAGGGTGTGTTTCTGACACCACTACTCAACGTAAAGAAAAACATGCCTCCTCATTCCTTATGTAATGTACAGGGTGATGCCTGGGCCAGCCTTCTGCGTTAGGCATACTGGGGACTCGAACCCATGCTGCCTGTAACAGCGGTCAGTACAGTAACCATTGTGCTACAGCTCTGTTTCTGTGGTTTGTGTCTGTATGCCTTCTTACAATTAACGCGCAGTAACGTGCCACGGCGCCCTGTAACGCTCGTTAGTTTTTGGAACGCACGTTAGTGTTAACGATGTACCGCCCATGTCCTTATTTGGGGTTTCTGTCACTACCGCGGCTCCTAACGCGAATTGCACTAACGCAGTTTAGTAAACATACCCCTTAGTGTCTTTGTGGAGTCAATCAGGTCTTAGTACCACCAGAGAGCTTTTCATTTAAATCAAATCAGAGTATAGCTTAGCTAGAAAGTAAAATAAAATTAATAAAGAGAGCTTTTTATTTACAGTAAATCAAATCAAAGTATAGCTTAGCAAACAAAGTAAAACAAAGTAAATAGTCTCCAAGTAGAAAGAAAGAAATTTTTCTAGAGAGCTTTTTATTTAAATCAAATCAGAGTATAACTTAGCATGCAAAGTAAAACAGAGTAAATAAATTATTTATTTAACAATTTTTCTATATCACTTTATCCACTGGTCTGAGTATAAATAAATAAATTTATTTCTGGAGAGGGTACTACCGACTGCCTGGCCAGAATGAACAAATTGATGATGAAAGGCTAAAAGAAATCAGGGAAGCTAACAAAAGTTACAACACAGTATTGCTAGATGAAATAAATGACTGCTTCTTGGAGCAGCTGGTTCATGAACTGACTACAGGGGAAGCTCTTCTGGACCTAGTCATTAGTGGAACACAGGATCTGGTACAAGAGAGAAGGATGTTGGGGGCACTTGGCAATAGGTATCATAGCATGATCGTATTTGATTTAATACATGGAGGAATGACAGCAAGGAAATCCACAGTACTACCTTTTAATTTTCAAAAGGGAGACTATGATAAAATGAGGAAAATAGTTGTGAAAAAACTAAGAAGAACAGCTACAAAGGTTAAAGATTTAAATCAAGCATGGGTGTTGTTTAAAAAAAAAACTATCTTGGACCAGCTGTATTCCATGCTTTAAGAAAAGTGGAAGGAAGTCCAAAAAACTGACAGCATGGTTTAAAGATGAGGTCAGAGAGGCTATTGTAGCCAAAAAAGCATTTTTCAGGAAACGGAAAAAGGAGCCAAATAATGAAAACTGGAAACAACATAAGCACAGGCAAGTTAGATGCAAGGCATTAATAAGGCAGATAAAGAGAGAATTTGCAAAAAGGCTTGGCATAGAAGCAAAAACATATATTAAAAACTTTTTCAAGTACATTTGAAGCAAAAAACCTGTGAGAGAGTCAGTTGGACCACTGGATCATAGAGGGGTAAAAGGGGTCACTAAAAGGTGATAAGGACATAACAGAGAGACTGAATGAATTCTTTGTTTTGGTCTTTATTGAAGAAAATGTAGGGATGTTACCTGTGCCTGAAATGGTATTTAAAGATGATAAACCAGGAAGATGTATTACAACTATTTGATAAACTGAAGAGTAACAAATCACCTGGACCAGATGGCATAATCCAAGGGGGTCATTCTGAACCACGAAAAGCGGGGATGGATGTCCCAACTATCATTAAAATCATCTGTAGTACCTGAAAATTGGTGAATAGCCAATCTAACGTCAATTCTTAAAAAGGGTTCCAGGGGTTTTCTTCACTTCTTTCCATCAGCCTATTTCCAGTCCCAGTAACCCTTCCCAGTATCAGCCCCTTTCCAGTCCTCCCTCCCAATACCTTCCAATGTCAACTTGCATTCTCATGACTGTCACTGGTGTCTATTCCCTTCCAGTCCCCCTCCTTCCCCACTGTCCAGCTCCTTCTAGTCCAAATACCATGGCAGCCCCTCTCAGCATCCACTCCCTTCTAGTTCTATTCTCCCATCCCCTCGCATCTGCCCATTTGTAGCCCTAGCCCCCAGTTTTCTTCCAGGGCCAGCAACTCTATCATCCTCTCCCCGCCATCAGCCTATTTCCAGTCCTAGCCCCAAATCAGTCCATTACCAGTTCTACCCCCCCCCCCATCAGCCCATTATCAGTCCTAGCCTCCCCTAATCAGGTCATTACCAGTCCTAGCCCCCCCCCCCCCCCACGATCGGCCCATTTCCAGTGCTAGTCCCCTCTCAGCCCATTACCAGTCCCAGCTCCCACTCGATCAGACCATTCCCAGACCAAATCTGTCCATTTCCAGTGCTAGCCCCCCCAAGCTGTCCATTTCCAGTCCTAGCCCCCCTGATCAGCCCATTTCCAATGCTAGCCTCATCAATCCATTACCAGTTCCACCCCCCATCAACCCATTACCAGTCCTAGCCCCTCCCTCAATCATACATTTCCAGTGCTAGTCCCCCCTCAGCCAGTTCCCCCCTAATCATCCCGTTACTAGTCCTAGCCCCCACTAGATCAGCCCATTCCCAGTCCTAATTTTCCCTAATCAACCCATTACCAGTGCTAGCCCCCTAAAATCAGCCCATTACTAGTCCTAGCCCCCCCCCCATCTGCTCATTTCCATTGACAGTCCCCCCTCCAAATCTGCCCATACCCAGTGCTCATTACAGGTCCTAGCCGCCCCTCCCCCCTCGCCTCCATGGGAGGCCCTGCACGTCTGGCGGTCGGCGGCCCTGGCTCTGCAGAGCCACGGGAAAGAACTACCTTTCCTTTCTTTCCTGCGGCTCTGTTAAAGTTGAGCCCGGTGCCGTTAATCCTCAGTGGTGCCGGGCTCAACTTTAACAGAGCCGCGGGAAAGAAAGGAAAGGCAGTTCTTTCTCGCGCCTCTGCAAAGCCGGGGCTGCCGACTGCCAGGCATGCAGGGCCTCCCGTGGTGGTGAGGGGGGTGGCGGCATGGGGTTGAATCTGCCGCTGGGCCACCAATGCAACCGACCGCCAGGCATGTAGTGCAGAGTCTCCCGTGGAGGTGAGGGGGAGGGGGCAGCGGCAGAGGTTGAATCTGCCGCTGCTGCGCAGCTTTTTCACTTTTTTTTTTTTTTTTTTTTTTAGTTTAAAGGCGGAGTGAGGCGGCTGTTTTGGGGGCATTTGTTGCCACCCCCAAAACTTTGCCACCTGAGACGACCGCCTCTCTCTGCCTCATTATAGAGCTGCCCCTGGTTTTCTGTGAAAGGGATTTCACCAGCTTGCTTTAAGTGTAGTTAGGATCATATATCCTTCTCTTCTTCACTGTGCTAGGACCTGTCAATGGACAGTTTATCTCTCAGTTAGTTGCAGCTGTGGTAGCAGATGCAGAAAGAAAAAGCATCCTTATTTGCAAGGAGATGGTAAGAGAAATAATCCAAATTGCTTTGTATTTAGCCAGTATTGTTATGCTCTCTGTATTCTTGCTTTTGTGAGACAAGAAAGTGATGTAATAAAGGAACCTTTTTGCAAGGAAAATTCTGTGAGAATATTGTGCCAGTTACATGTGTAATTTGCATTAGGTGTGTTATTGGGTGTTAGTTTGTTCCCCTTTTACATGGAGAAGGTGGGTTGGTCATTCTGCCTGGCCAACGGAGTCAACCCCCCCCCTCCCCCAGTCCATACAGTCCTATGGTACAGATACACTGAGAAGACTCAGCATGCATCTTGTGGGGCAGTCTGAGAGCATTATGGTCATGCTCAGGACATTGCTATTATATGCTTCATGCATTTGTGCTATGCAGATAATGAACACCATTGACATAACAAGTGTTAGAATCATCATTCCATACAAGCCAACTGGCAGACATTATGTGCCAGCTGTACACATAGTGGGGAATACAACCCGCATAGAAGCAGGAAGGAAGCATTCTCAGTCTGCATATAGAAGAGTCAGTGCTAGCTGGAGGTGATGCACATCCAACCTGTGATGCCCACTGTGAACGTCGTGCCCATCAACAATGGACTGTCACATCACTGCACTGTCTGTCATCTGTGCACATGCTGTTACTGATCACAAATTAATCTATGCTGTTTGTGTGGGGTTGCTAAGCCAAAGCATAATACCCCTGTGCTGGCAAGGTACAGTGCCATGTGCCCAGGAGTCATCTATGCCAAATGTGCCCTGCATGAGGTATGATAGTGTCCTTGAAGATTTACGGTATCTGTAGCAGAATAGCAGATGACGGCTAAATTCTCTGCATACATTGTGGCAGGATTTGGTGACATCCCAGTGACATCGATAAGAGAGTTTCACTGATGCCTTCTGCACTCCACATCACATTGCACATGTACATGCGTGAGGCAGGCAGCAGCATGGTATTTTATTTATTTAGTAATATTTAGCTCAGACCTTTCCAGAAGTAGATCAAGGTGAGTTACAATCAGGTACTGTAGGCATTTTGCTGTCCTCAAAGGGCTTACAATCTAAGGTTGTACTTGAGGCAATGGAGAGCTAAGTGACTTGACCAAGGCCACAAGGACAGTCAGTGGGACTTGAACCCTGTTCTTTCTGATCCCAGTTTGCTGCCCTAATCACTAGGCTACTCCACTAACTGGCCAGCAAAGCAGACCTTAACAAGCCACATGCTCCGGCACAAAGGCATCGAGCATGTATTATATCTGATGAGCCATGGTAGAGAGATAGCAAGCAGGACAATGATCTGCAGTTCTTAATGGGGGAAACTGGCTGTTGTCGATGTCATTCCATGTTAGTATGCAGCTTCAGGGAAGAAGCATACATATCTTTATGCGTGTGAGAGCTATAAGTCCAGAGGCAACCAAAGAGCATTGTAAGACTGTAGTCCTCAATTACATGAGGTCACAACATAGGTTTGCACCTCCTTTGGTCAGTGTGGTTCCCACAAATTCCTCATTGCTATCATGGCTACAGGTACCCTGAGGTCTAGCTGAACAACCTATGCGCTTGCTTACCCATGTGATACATTCTAAGGTCTTACAAATTCATGACAGTGGCTCGCATTGCTGCTGACACCTCATACATGGCTCTGCATTGCCATGTCACCTGCCTGCTCCCTAGTTCCAGGACACTATGCCTAGCGAAACCCATTGCCTTCCAGCAGGATCCCCATCACACACATCAACACAGCTGTATGGTGAGAGTATGAAGGCTCAGGATCAGACACTATGCCTCTCAAGCTTACCTGCAGGAAAAGAATGTGACAGAATCTACCAGAGATTACCTATAAGATCAATGCCATGACATGCCATTCTGTAGTTGCCTTCGCCACTACTGTAGATTGAAGACAGCAATGTGTATATACCTGGGTCTGGATACTACTGTATCACCTATTTGCTGGTTTAGTCCCAAATGGAATGGATCTGTATACAGTATGGTTATGTTTATGTTTTTATGTTTGAGGTTCATATCCCTGATAAAGGCACATTCCAAAACACGACTGTGTAGGGTTGGACAAATAAACTCCTTTCCAATTCACCTCGCTTCTGTTTCTGTCATCACAGTTTGCTACGAATGTGTGTGCTCTCTTTTGGACATTACATGTATGAGATTAATAAGTCTCATTTTTGCTTACCCCCACATATAGGCACATTGTCAGGCAGGGAAATGTACATCGAAAACCCAGCACACAGGACGCTTATATGCATGAGTGTGTTACAGCTGGTATCACAGTCCAAGTCAGCATGTGCTTTACTGGCTCCCCCACGAATGGCAAGTGCTGGCAGCCTTGTATTAGGTTGCCATACATATATATTGTGTGACCACAGGTAGCTCCCTCACCCATCCTCTTCAGAGTATGCCAGAGAACCCAGGGTAAGTAGTAACAGAAACATTGCCATCATAACAATGGCCAAGGTCGAGTTCTTCACACTGCATCCATCTGGCAAGCACAGTAGGCAAATCTCTGGTCTGTTATATCATTGTGGGTCGTGTACATGCTGGCCTTGCTAGGTGTCAGCAGTGCATCAGCATCCCAAGGAGAGGAAAGTCTTGCATCCTAGGCCAGCCTACAAGTACATCGAAGATACTCTGGCAGTTGTTGGTCTAGGTGGGTGAATAATGCTAATGGTGAGAGCAGTGCTGCACATCCACCAAGTGCACCACATGTGTTCATGAGAAAACACTAATTTCAAGCCACATATCCTTCATGATACTCTGGGAGTGGAGCAGATGTGACATACCTTGGCCTATAAATAAGCACCTTTGTCGAGACAGCACACATTACTGTGACAGCAAGCAGACATGCATGAGGTGTTAAGCTGCACCCATGTTGCTCGCATAATCCTGCCAGCAGCTTCCAACATCTAAGTTGGGAAAGTACCAAACTCATAAGAACATAAGAGCTACCATACTAAGTCAGACCAAAGGTCCATCAAGCCCGGTATCCTGTTTCCAACAGTGGCCAATCTAGGTCACAAGTACCTGGCAGGTTCCCAAAAATGTATAAAGGATCCATGATGCTTGTAGAGGGGGTAAGCACTGGATTTCTTGGGTTCTCTTTAATAATGGTTTATGGACCTTTCCTCCAAGAATTTGTCCAAACCTTTTTTAAACCTAGCTACACTAACAGCTTTTACTACATCCTCCGGTAACGAATTCCAGAGTTTGATTATGTGTTGAGTGAAAAAATATTTTCTCTTATTAGTCTTAAATGGGTTACATTGTAGCTTCCTTGTATGTCCCCTAGTCTTTTTACTTTTTGATGCAGTAAACAACTGATCTACATTTACTCGATCTACTCCATTCATTAATTTATAGACTCTCCCTCAGCAGTCTCTTTTCCAAGTTGAAGAGCCCTAACCTTTTAAGCCTTTCCTCATAGGCAGGGCCGGCCCGTCCATTGAGCGAGAATGTTTTTTGCACAGGGCCCCGCGTTTCAGGGGGCCCCACGCAAAGAACATTCTGATCTAAAAGTAAATTTTAAAATTTAAAAAAAAAGCTGTCTGCTGCCGTGGCTTTTAGGGTTCCCAATTTAGTTATTGCCTTCCTGTTTCTAAATTGTGATTCCTTGTTTGGTGATGGTCTATGTTCTGCATGTGTAACTGAACTGAGGTATTCTGTTTATGTAATTCCTATTTGACATTGCCACTTGTTCTCTTTCCCCAGTAGGTCATGTATTGTTATTCTCTGAAATGTATTGGTTTAATATTTGCAGTGTTGCCTTTTGATAGGTATGGTATGGTGCTTTATGAGTTCTGGTAGTGCTGTTAGGATATGGCGGGTTTGCTATGGGTTCTAAATGGGCAGTGTTTGTAGTAGTTCCTAATGTGCCTGGCGGTTGGCACTGGATTATAGTAATGTAGAAATCTTTTAGTCTTTCTTTATGCATACACTCACGAAGAGGCATGTTTACTAAAAGTGTATGGTAACATTATGCAAATATTTATGCAACTGAGTCCTTTATGCAAATGAGGCCCCGCACCGAGTCTCCGCACATGGCCCCGCACCTCCCTTGGGCCGCCCCTGCTCATAGGGGTATCTTTCCACCCCCTTTACCATTTTGGTGGCTCTTTTCTAATTCCACTCTATCCTTTTTAAGATATGGCGACCAGAATTGCACACAATATTTAAGGTGCAGTAGCACTATGGAATGATACAGAGGCATTATGATATCCTTGGTTTTATTCTCCATTCCTTTCCTTATGATTCCTAGCATTCTCTTTGCTTTCTTGGCCACAGCTGCACACTGGTCAGAGGGTTTCAATGTATTATCCACGATGCTGCCTAAATCCTTTTTCTGGGTGGTGGTTCCTAATGTGGGACCTTGCATCGTGTAACCGTAGTTTTGTTTGTTCTTTCCTAGGTGCATAACTTTGCATTTGTCCACATTTAATTTCATCTGCCATTTGGACATCCAGTCTTCCAATTTATCAAGGTCCTCTTGCAATTTTCCACAATCCTTTTGTGTTTTAACAACTTTGAATAATTTTGTGACCTCTGCATATTTGATCACCTCACTCATTTTTCCCATTTCCAGATCATTTATGAATCTTTTAAAAAGCAGCGGGCCCAGCACAGATCCCTGCATTGGTAACTTACACACTTAGAGGAGTGTGTGCCACTGACCCTCCTGCTGTTATTGTGCAGTACGACACAATTATATTTTTCATATCCCTGGTAGTATACCATCAAATGATTGATGTATGTCTGCCAAATGACAAAGAATGTGAATCTTGGAAACCCTGGACTGGCAGCAAATATCAGTCATGGAACTGGTAAACATGGCTGCTTTAAACAAAGCCAACAGCAGACCTTTCAGCTAGAGTTCTAGTGTCACAGTGTCCTTGCTATGAAGGATGACATTCATTGTCTTGCCTCTCACTCACTGAAATCATTGCTGCAAGTACTGTTAAGCATCTGCAGAACAATCTTACAAACCAAGGACTGTCTCACAAACTCACTCTTGGAACTGGGTCACTTACCAACCCTGCTACATACAGTATCCACAAAACATGGTCTACCATATCACTCTGCTGACAGAGCACAGCTGTGGCTCTGATGCGTGACCCACATATGGCTAACTCATTTGCTACTTGCCAAATTTTGGGGCTGGTAGAGCCCTGCAGCTCACTAGCTACAAGTTCAGCTGCACCTGCCCTACCTTCCATGGATGTCCCCTTAAATGCATGTGTGACTGTGGTTAAGCAGGCCTCTCTCAGGTTCACTCTGATAATGTGGCACCAAATTGCAACTTCCATTTAATGTGCACTGCCAGAAACCTAGCTGCAACAAAGTCCAGAGGCCTGCCTGCCATCACACCTGTGCTGTGACCACCATGTGACAACATGACAACAACATGCCCTCACCCAAGCCATCATAAAAGCAAATATGTGTGTCTGGATTTGTGTGGTCACCCAATTGTAGAGGTGACACCTCTGGCCAGATATAGGTGTTAATGTGCCTGCATATACATCATGTTATCAGTTGTGGCTGATGTTAGGCATGTGAGTGAGCCCTGCTTGTCCCATGATGCACAAGATGCAGAACATCAGACATCCTGGACTGCTGTCAAAAGTCATTCATGGAACAGGGTAACTGGGTAGTTCTGGCCAAATCCACGAGATGGAATATGTGCTCCATCTGGGGGTCTCACATTCTCACTGGTGGGAAGTGTAGGATCTTTTATTCCTGTCCCTCATCCCTGGAAATCACTGTGCCAGGGACCAAAATGCATCTTCATGACATTCTCACCTATCCAGGAGAGGATCCCAAATGCATTCTTGGAACTTTAACACTTTGCAGCTCAGCTGCATCTAAGCTGTACTAAACATGGTCAGGCCTAGTGGATTGTGAGCAAGGCCCAGCAGGGCATTTCTGCTATCTCACCCTGATGTGGCCCACTCCTTTGCTCTCTCATCACATTCAGGGCTGCTGGGGGTTGCCACTGTCTCCAGATGCGCTGACTTGCCAAGTTACCCACTATCAGGAGTGCACTTAAAAGTAAGTCTAGGATTTGTGACTATTTCATTCTGAAGCATCAAGGGAAACATAGCACTGATTCCCTGGAGGGTTTATAATCTAAAGTTTGTACTTGAGGCAATGGAAAGTTAAGTGACAAGGAGCAGCAGTAGGATTTGACCTCTGGCTTACTTAATTCTCAGCCCACTGCTCAGGCCACCAAGTTACTCCTCTAGTGCTTGAACTTTCTGCATTAGACAAGGATCAGAGTGTGGCGGAGGGCTTGGAAGTAAAATAATGCCATTTTCATATAGGGCAAGTTAGTCAAAATCTCTGCTTGCACTAGATTGCTGGATGACTGCATTACCTCTGATTGATTCTTCTTAAAGCTAATATCAAAGGCAATCCTACTGCTGCTCCTTGTCACTTAACCTACCATTGCCTCAGGTACAAAACTTTAGATTATAAACCCTCCAGGGATAGGAAAATACTTACTGTAGCTGAATATAACTCACTTTGAACTACTACTGGAAAAGTGTGGCTAAAGAATATAAGAACATAAGATATGCCATACTGGGTCAGACCAAGGTCCATCAAGCCCAGTATCCTGTTTCCAACAGTGGCCAATCTAGGTCATACGTACCTAGCAGTTTCCCCAAAAGACACAGGTACTACAATGCTTGTACTGGGTCAAGCATTGATATCCTGGGTCCCTTCTTAATAATGGTGTATGGACCTTTCCTCCAGGAACTTGTCCAAACCTTTTTTAAACCCAGCTACACTAACAGCCTTTAATACATCCTCCGGTAACAAATTCCAGAGTTTGATTACACGAGTGAAAAAATATTTTCTTTTATTCACCTTAAATAGTTTACCCTGTAGCTTCATTGCATGTCCCCTAGTCTTTCTATATTCTGATAACATAAAACGATCTACGTTTACCCGTTCCACTCCGTTCATTAATTTATAGACTTCTATCAAATCTCCCCTCAGCCGTCTCTTTTCCAGGTTAAAAAACCCTAACCTTTTTAGCCTTTCTTCATGGCAGTATCCTTCCATCCCCTTTACCATTTTGGTGGCTCTTCTCTGAACCTTTTCTAATAACGCTATATCCTTTTTAAGATACGGCGACCAGAATCGCACACAATATTCAAGGTGCGGTCTCACCATGGAACGATATAGAGGCATTATAATATCCTTTGTTTTATTTTCCATTCCTTTCCTTATGATACCTAGCGTTCTATTTGCTCTCTTGGCCGCCGCGGCACACTGGGCCAAGGGCTTTAACATGTTATCCACAATGACGCTTAAATCTTTTTCATGGCTGGTGGTTCCTAATGTGGAACCTTGCATCGTGTAACCATAGTTTGGGTTGTTCTTCCCTAGGTGCATAACTTTGCACCTGTCTACATTAAATTTCATCTGCCATTTGGATGCCCAGTCTTCCAAGTTATCAAGATCCTCTTGCAATTTTCCACAATCCTCTTGGGTTTTAACAACTTTAAATAGTTTTGTGTCATTTGCAAATTTGATAACCTCACTCGTTATTCCCTTTTCCAGGTCATTTATGAATATGTCAAAAAGCAGCGTTCCTAGAACAGATCCCTGGGGTACACTACTATTCACCTTTCTCCATTGGGAAAATTGGCCATTTAGCCCTACCCTCTGTTTTCTATCTTTTAACCAGTTCCTGATTCACAATAGTACATTGCCTCCTATCCCATGACTCTTTAGTTTTGCCAAAAGTCTTTGATGAGGGACCTTGTCAAAGGCTTTCTGAAAGCCCAAATATACTATATCAACTGACTCACCTTTGTCTACCTGTTTATTCACACCTTCCAAAAAACATAACAGATTAGTAAGACAAGATCTTCCTTGTCTAAAGCCATGTTGGCTGTCTCCTATTAAGCCACGACTATCTACATGTTCAGCAATTTTGTTCTTTATGATGATTTCTACCACATTAATGGCACAACATGGCTATTAGCATGCATTATCGCCACTGGTTAGCAGTTAACATGGAGGAAAGCGCCGATGATGCTGGCTTATCTACTGTTAAGCATTACCATGGGAACGGCAAGGCCGCGGAGCCATGTGCTCGCGGCCACCATTAACCGGGGGGGTGGCCGCGTGCATTCCAACGTCGGTAGCGTGGCGATTCTGAGCCCGGGGGGCGGAACGGAGGGGATAATACCATCCCATTGGCTGCGGCGCGTGACGACTGTGCGCTGCAGCCAATGGGATGAAGGAGACGCCGGGAGCTAGTGCGGGGACGCGGCGTGAATCCGGCCTCTTGCTTTTGGATGCCGGAGCCGCCGGACATGTAAGTGTTGCCAGGTAGTAGTTTGGGGCTTTGGGGGGTCTGAGGCGCGTTGTACGGGCGAGTAGAGGCTGTAGGAGGCGAAGCGGCATTGCCTTGAGGCTCCGGTTCCCGATTCCGGGCGGGCTTTTAAATCGCGGCCTGCGCCGGGGAGCCACGTGGTGGAGTAGCAAGGGCGGCGGGGGGTGTTTCCGAGATTCCGTTTGTGTTGGGGCAATTTTTGGGGTCTCTGGGGATAGCGTTAAAAAAAAAAAAATATATATATATAATAAAATAAAATCAGCACGTTCACAAGAAAATTGAATTTTGCACAGATGCCTCGAAGCAAATCCGGGGGCAAGCATGCTGCAAGAAGCAGCGAGGCAAGGGGGGCAGAGGGCAGGGAGAGGGTAGCTCCAGAGGGGAGGCGGAGGGCGTCCGGGGCCAGCGCGGAGCGTGGGGCTAGCAGGGCCCGTGGTCCTGCAGTGCCTAAAAAAAACAGCGCGGGGAAGAGCCAAGGGCAGAGCGCCACGTAGTGATGGGACTGCTCAGGGGAGGGGGCAGCCAGCAGGGGAGTCTGTCAGGGGAAATAAAGGGCGGGGGGGCAGAGGGGGTGCAGGAGGGCCCGCACGGTCGAGGATGGAGATGGAAGGGGAGGGGGGGCGGATGGGCAGGTAGGGGAGCTGGGGGTCCTTCGGGATGGTCAGGTTGGAAAGAGTGGGGAGCAGGTTAGGGGGATGGGGGGACCCAGGACAGCCTGGCCGCCCGAGGGCCGGCCGAATGGGGGTCCGTCACCCCTGGACGGTGGTGATAGGTGGGGGTTTGCGGGTATGTGGGGGTGGCCACAGGAGTCGGGGGGCGGTTCGTCCCCCTCATGGGAACATTGGCAGGGCGGAGGTCAGGGCTCTTCGAGGGCGGAGTGGCTTGGGGCGTGGCAGTCTCCCTGGGTTAGGGCGGGTGTCTCGTCGCCTCTCCCTGTTTTCTCTCCACAGGTACCTCCGGTGTGGCAGTGTGCGGGGAATCCTTGGTGGAGCATGTCGCGGCCAGGCGTCGGCACGAGCGGTCGTGCGGAAGGCAGTGCTTCGGGGGAGACGGAGGCCGCGGTTTCGACAGCGGCGGAGCGTCCCGAGCTCAGTGTACCAGCAGAAATGGCTGAGAGTGCGGCGGGTGAGTTGGCAATTGAGCAGGGGGAGGAATCTGGGCTGGGAACTGTGACTGCGGGCGGTGATCGTGTAAAGTGAAGTCGGAAGCGGCGGTGGTCATGTCATAGGCACCGGCGATCGGATTCGTCATCCACATCGTCCACTGACACGTCGTCGAGCTCTACTTCGCGGGAGGGGAGGCAGGGCCATGTATCTGGGAGGAAGGGCAGCGGACAAACATCTATCGGTGCAATTCCTACAGTAGCTGCGTTCTCTGAGTTATGGGAAAGCGTACCGAAGACATTGCGAAAAAAAATACAGAAGCGACGATATATTGACATTTTCCGTTTGCTGGAAAGTAGGAAGCGGTCGGGGGATAGTAGGCGGAAGAGGAAAGAAGATGAAAAGGCCGGTCGGGTGCGGAGAGTCGCAAGGAATGTAGTTAATTGGACGAGGGCCTTTCTCCGGCTAGCCAGTGTTTGGGGGTGCGTTCATCCGGAGCAGTATGGGATGCTGTAGGCATACGCGGACTCAATCTTAGAAGCGTCTCAAACACATGACAGTTGGGCCTGGCTCAACTACGATGAGAAGTTTTGTGACAAGATGGAGGAGAACCGGTTGTTATCGTGGGGTACGCAAGATATCAACCTGTGGCTGACGCAGATGGCGGTCAAATCGGGAGGGGTGGGTGTAGGTAGAGGAGGCTCGGTCAGCGCAGGGGGGACGGGGAAGCCCTTTTGTGGGGGCGTGTCCCCGTCGGTACAGAGAATGGCGGGGGGAGGGGGCACAGGCGACGTCTGTTGGCGTTTCAACAAGTCTTCCTGCCCCTTTCTGGACTGTAAATTCCGGCACGCATGCTCTGTCTGTGGAGGAACACATTCTGCCCTTAAATGTGTTAAACGTGGCCCTACTGGAGCCAGCATCCCCGCAGCAAAGCAATAGGACTACGATGAGCCTCGCTCCTACTCCCATTAGGGTACTGGCTCTTCGTCCATGGTTGGTTCAGTATCCCCGGAGGGTGGATAGCATTATCTTGGGACAGGGATTCAAGGAGGGGTTTCGGATTCCTATTGTTGGGAGGGTGGCCGCGGGCATAGCGAAGAATTCGCCTTCGGTGCGTCGTTTTGCTAGTATTGTGAGGGACAAGCTGGCTGGGGAAATTTCGCTGGGACGGGTAGCTGGCCCTTTTCAAGATCAGCCCTTTGAGGACTTTATGGTTTCCCCCTTGGGCATAATCCCGAAGAAAGAGCGAGGGAAATATAGACTGATTCACAATCTCTCCTTCCCGGAGGGTGAATCGGTGAATGATCATATCCCTAAGGAATTGTGTGCGGTGCGTTACGCATCTTTTGATGAAGCGGTGGCTTTAGTGAGGGATTGTGGGCACGGGTGCCTGATGGCTAAGGCCGATATTGAGTCCGCCTTCCGTTTGTTGCCGGTGCACCCCGCGGCTTTTCCTTTGTTAGGCTTTCGCTTCGAGGAACAATTTTATTTCGACAAATGCATGCCGATGGGTTGCGCGATATCCTGTTCATATTTTGAACGGTTTAGTTCTTTCATGCACTGGGCCGTGGTTCAGCGTTCGGGTTGTGGGCAAATGGTTCACTACTTGGATGATTTCCTTTTCGTAGGGTCAGCTCAGTCCAGGCAGTGTCAGGACTTATTGGAGGACTTCAACCAATTGGCTCAGGAATGGGGAGTACCTTTGGCAGTGGGGAAGACGGAGGGGCCTGCTACGTATCTTACTTTTCTGGGGGTGGAATTAGATTCACTGTTAATGATAGCGAGATTACCGGTTGACAAGGTAGCGAAGCTGCGGATTTTGATAGCGAACGCGATGTTAGCCACAAAGCTGTCACTGCGGGATATGCAGGCACTTATTGGTTCACTCAATTTTGCATGTCGTGTCATTCCCATGGGACGGGTGTTCCTCCGCCGACTGTCGTTGGCTACGGTGGGGGTGCGCAAACCTCATCATCGGGTTCGGGTTTCCCGTAGTATCCGAGCGGATTTGGGGGTATGGGATGAGTTTCTGCGGGACTTTAACGGTGTCTCGGTGTTGCGGGAGAAGGTCGTGTCCAGCGAGGAGTTGCAGTTATATACAGATGCTGCCGGAGGGGCAGGCTTGGGGATTTACTTTGGGGGCTCTTGATGTGCTGCAGGATGGCCTCCGTCATGGCGCGAAGCCGGCCTTACTAGTAATATAACCTTCCTAGAGTTGTTCCCGATTTTGGTGGTGTTGTCACTGTGGCCGGAGAGGCTGCGGAATCGCCAGATATTATGGCGGTGTGACAACGAGTCCGTCGTGAGTGTGGTGAATAATTATACCCCGAGGTGCAGGCCGGTTGCAGAATTAATGCGGCAAGTGGTCCTATCCTGCTTACGTTTGAATGTGGTTCTTAAGGCTCGCCACATTCCGGGGAGTATTAACACTATTGCCGATGCTCTTTCCCATTTCAAGTGGGAGCTGTTTCGGACCTTGGCGCCGGAAGCCGAAGAGCGGGGGGCCTCGGTCCCGGAGAAGTTATGGCGGATTGGCCTGATGGCATGATCGACTTGCTAAGAAACTCTGTGTCGGCAGCGACGTGGGAAGCCTACCGAAGAGGCTACAGCAGTGTGAGGTCCTTCCTGTCAGAGCGGGGATGGAGACGGGGCCCGGCATCTGATTGGCTACTGGGTCAGTATGTTTTGGCTGCGAAAGTGTCTGGCTTGTCGCGTGCTACGGTTCGGAAGAATTTGGCGGGATTTTCCTTTTTCATGAAAGCCGTGGGATGGGGCGGGTTGCGGGGGGAGTTTTTGACGTCCCGGCTGTTGCAAGGATGGAAGCGGGCGGCACCTCCGACCCGGGATACCAGGCAGCCGATAACGCACGCAATGTTGGAGCGATTGTGCGAGGTGTTGCCTCAGGTGGTCTCGTCCCATTACGAGTGCGTATTATTTCGGGTGGTTTTTTCTGTGGCGTTTTTCGGGGCCTTTCGAGTGGGTGAATTGGTGGCAGAGTCGGGTAGGCGCGCGGTGGGCGGGGGTTTGCAATTGCACCACGTCCAGTTGGTACCCGGTCAAGCGCGCATCCATGTCGCGCGTTCAAAAACAGATCAGCTGGGGAAGGGTGTCTGGGTAATCCTGAGACAGGTGTCCGGGGCCCGGACTTGCCCGTTTGGATTGTTACAGGCATATTTGGGTGTGCGGCCCGCGGGCGCGGGCCATTTATTTGTCCACAACGACGGGCGGGTGCTGACGCGCTTCCAGTTTACGGCGGTCCTGCGGATGTCGCTGCAGGCGATAGGGGAGGACGCTGGTCGGTTTGCTCCTCATTCATTCAGGATCGGGGCGGCTACCAGCGCGGCGGCGGAGGGATTGCCGGAGAGGGATATCAGACGTATCGGTCGTTGGAGGTCGCAGGCTTTCCAAACCTATGTGAGGTTGTAGTGGTGGTGGGGGGGGGTCTAACCTATCTTCTTTTTGTTGCAGATGTAGTACATGGCCGGTGTCGCTGTTGGGTGACTGGCCATTCGTTCGTTTACTAGGCTGGTCGGCGAGCAGCAACACGACCTATTGGCAAGAATCTTGGACTGGACGTCTCTGCGGTGTCCGTCACATGGCTGGGTGAGCGCGGAATGCGGTGGATCCAGCTCCTTCCTTTGCTGCGGCACCACGACAGTCGGATGGAGAAGCCTGCGGTCCTGTTGATTCACTTGGGTGGCAACGATTTGACGTCCTGGACTTGTCGCCAGTTGATTCGTGCAGTGCACAAGGACTTGGGGGGGGTATTAGGGATGTTCCCGGGTGTAGTCTTGTTGTGGTCGGATATACTTCCAAGGCCGGCTTGCAGGGTTCAGCGGCGCTGGTCCAGGGGGCTGTCCAAAATTAATCGCCAAATAGGCAGATGGGTCATCGAGAATGGGGGGCGCCAAATTTTGCACCACTGGGTGGATGTAGACTGCGCAGGTTTGTTCAGGCCGGACGGGGTGCATTTATCCCCGATCAGGTTGGACTTGCTGCTGAATGATTGGCAGGAGGCCTTGGAAGTGGTTATGCTTGAGAGACGGGCTGGTCGCAGCTTTTTTGTAAGGGGGGCGGCTCAGGACAGAGGTGTCCAGAGCCGGTGGCGGGATCCCGGAGGTTTCCGGGGTCCGGAGCCGGATGCAAGCAGTACGGCGGGGGTGGGGTACCCCCGCCCGGACAATCCCTCGACTTTTGCTAATAATATGGCGAAGCCGGATGAGGGAGGGCGAGGCAATTTTGTCGGGGCCTGTACCCGGGGGAAGCGGCCGAGGCGTCACCTTGTTAATAGCATGGCAGGTGGTGGCTCGCGCTGCTGGTGGGGGGGGATGTTAATTTGTTAATTGGAAAGTTGTGAATTGTTGTAAGTTAATAAAGCTGCGACCAGTTCAAATTCCAAATGATGTGTAATGGTTTTCTTGAAGCTTTAAGGGTGCTTATTATAAAAAGCGGGGGGGGAAAAGGGGGGGGGAAATCAGGGTGGAATCAGCCGGTCCACCTTACCCGGTTACGGCAAGGCCGCGGAGCCATGTGCTCGCGGCCACCATTAACCGGGGGGGCGGCCGCGTGCATTCCAACGTCGGTAGCGTGGCGATTCTGAGCCCGGGGGCGGAACGGAGGGGATAATACCATCCCATTGGCTGCGGCGCGTGACGACTGTGCGCTGCAGCCAATGGGATGAAGGAGACGCCGGGAGCTAGTGCGGGGACGCGGCGTGAATCCGGCCTCTTGCTTTCGAATGCTGGAGCTGCCGGACGCCCTCCCACCCTCCCTTGTTTCAAGTGGGTCTTGGGGGTTGTCGTTGGGGGTGTTGCAGCTGGAGGGGGTTGGCGGGATCCCGGAGGTTTCCGGGGTCCGGAGCCGGATGCAAGCAGTATGGCGGGGGTGGGGTACCCCCGCCCGGACAATCCCTCGGCTTTTGCTAATAATATGGCGAAGCCGGATGAGGGAGGGCGAGGCAATTTTGTCGGGGCCTGTACCCGGGGGAAGCGGCCGAGGCGTCACCTTGCTAATAGCATGGCGGGTGGTGGCTCGAGCTGCTGGTGGGGGGGGGGATGTTAATTTGTTAATTGGAAAGTTGTGAATTGTTGTAAGTTAATAAAGCTGCGACCAGTTCAAATTCCAAATGATGTGTAATGGTTTTCTTGAAGCTTTAAGGGTGCTTATTATAAAAAGCGGGGGGAAAAGGGGGGGGGGAAATCAGGGTGTAATCAGCCGGTCCGCCTTACCTGGTTAAGAGAGGTGATAGGTCGAGAAAGGGTGTAACATGGATGTAACAGATCCTCTTTTTTAAATTTTTAAATTCAAATTCAATAAACTCTGTCCCAGTTTGCAACTCAGAATAAGGTAGGATTTCTATATACAGCACATTAGGATCCCATTTAAACCTTTCCAAACAATAAACAAATGCCAGCATCAAACTTATCTCAAAAGCTTCTTCACCTAATAAAAGAGTGGCAATTCCTCCACTACCAACAAGATGAAAAGCTAATACTATATTTATGTAATATCTAAAGTACAAGTGCTTAGCAAAATCACTTATTCATGACCCAGCATGTTTCAGAATATTTTCTGCATCAGGAGCACATTCTTTTCTTAAACAGTAACTTGTACAGAATAATGAAACTCATCCATGAAACCCCCCTAAAGGTGGATGTTTCAGAGTGTCCTGAATGATGTAGAATCAAAGTATAAATGGTCGCTGTATGATGCTGAAGAGTTTTAATGGGGGACTGTATTAAAAGAGCAGTCATTAGACTAGAAGAGCTGAAAAGTAAATATTTATGGGTGATATGTAAATCACTGCCTCCGCTAAAGGAGCAAGGGTAAAATTTGCTCACATTTATATCTAATATTAAGGTTTTACTTTAAATCTATAGGGCATAGAGTAGGGGAATAAAGTGTACAAACTAGACAGAGGGTGGAGAACTAAAGTGTACAAACTAGACAGAGGGTGGAAATTGCTCACCCTAAGAGAAATGGTATCACTTGGTAATGGCACCTGCAGCCCTGTGAAAAAAAATGTTAGAGAACAATTGTCTATGTTTTGGAGGGGTATAATTTCTTTATCTAAAAGTTATTCCTTATGAGGAAAAAGATCTCTCCCTGCTTTACAAGTTTTTTCCTAAAAATTGTGCTGGAAAGTGTACTAGGAGTCTAAGGGGCATGTTTACTAAACATTCCTAACGTGCGGGGCCGCGGTAGTGTACCTGTGCCATATAAGGAGTGGGCGGTTCAGGCCGAAAAAGAAAAAAAAAAGACCGTATGTGTGCGCGTCGCGTTAATGTGCGGGTCCCACATTAGCGCGTGGGAAGGCTAAGTGGGGCACAGCTGGGCACATATAGGAACAGAGCTGTAGCACAACGGTGAAGACAATAGCCAATGGTGCAGGGGCCACAGGTTCAATCCCCCAGTGTGTGCAGCCCAAAAAGACTGGCTGAGGCACCACCTTGAATGTGGAAATGTGTGTCAGGAGGCAAAATAATTTTGGGGCGGCATAAGGCGGCGCACTGTTCATTGTGGGGCTGCATAAGGCGGCGCACTGTTCATTTTGGGGCAGCATAAGGCGGCGCACTGTTCATTGTGGGGCGGCATAAGGCTGCGCACTGTTCATTGTGGGGCGGCATAAGGCGGCGCACTGTTCATTGTGGGGCGGCATAAGGCGGCGCACTGTTCATTGTGGGCAGCAGGATGCGGCGCACTGTTCATTGTGGGCAGCAGGATGCGGCGCACTGTTCATTGTGGGCAGCAGGATGCGGCACGCTGATGGCCACAAGGCGGCGCGCTGATACTAAAGCAAAGGAACACAGCCACAGCACAATGGTTAAGACACTGACCAATGGTGCAGGGACCAGGGGTTCAATCCCTCACAATGCCCATTGAAAAAGGCTAGCTGAGGCAGTATATTTTATGTTGTGGAGTGCTTTAGGAGGCTTTTTAATTCTATTTTGTGATAACTACTAGCAAACGCACTCTCACAGCATGTTAACATAAGGCGGACCATAAGGCACATGTTACAGTGCACCGTCCGCCAAGGCACCCTAGAATGTCCCCTATAGGGCAGCATGTATGTTGCGACACAGGATAATGTATAGTGCACCCTATATGGATGCCAACCATAAAGCACCCTCAGAGGCACCTTATGGGTACAGTACGCTGAGGGTGTTATTGCAGGCATCAACATATGTACAGTAAATGTAAAAAATGCTTTGGAAAACCCTATCACCCTTACACCTCTGTCATTTAAGATTGTGAGTGGGCAAGGTGCAGATGTCCAAGACATCAAAAAGGTTAGAACTTGTCACATTCCTCCTTGCTTCTCACCACCACCAAAATATTGTCTATTAGAAAACTTTTTGGTGGTGTTGAGAATCTAGGAGGAATGTGACACATTCTATCTACCCTTTTGATGTCTAGAACATCTGTACCTTGCCCACTCACAATCTTAAATGACAGAGGTGTAAGGCAGGAGTCTCCAAATCCAGCCCTGGAGGGCCACAAACCAGTCAGGTTGGCAGGCTATCTCTAATGCATATATATCTCATGCATATCATTAGGGATATCCCAAAAACCTGCAGGGTTGCGGGCCACCAGGACTGGAATTGAGTAGCTCTGGTATAGACAGACACATACTTCCACACCTATGCCAGCATGGTGCTACTATTGAGGAGGTAATTAGCCTTGGCCACCAAACCTGTCCTAGGCATGGCAAGGCATGGATATGGTACGCAGTACTGCTGGGGGTCACTCCCCAGGGTGGTAAACACCGTCAGAGGCCAGTCCTGGAGCACGCCTCGCAAACACCTAACAGATTGTTCTGATGGGGTCAACTAGCAGTATGTGCGTAACGTATGGATATCTATCTGCCAGTACTCCTAACAAACGTCTCAGAGCTGTGTACCGTATACCTCAGGTGTAGGGTGACATTGCTAAGGTATGCAGGTGCTAGTATTTGGAGATGCACGCAGGGTCCACTGTTCTGCCTCTCCAGGAGACATTGGCCAATGGGGCCTGTGGGTGTGGGTGTGGGTGTGTCTGCCCCTGTTGGCTGCTGCTTTACGGCAGAGATTCCCAACCCCAGTCCAGGTCTGCATCACACTGTTCGTGTTTTCCTGCTGTCCCTCATGAATATGCATGAGCTACATCTACATGCCATGGGGTGGTGCATAGATATACAGCACAGGCATTTGTATGAGTGGCAGCATGGAACCTGACTGGTGTGTGGCACACCAGGAATGCATTTGGGAGAGTCTGCTCTAGGTACTGTCCCTGTTCATGGTGTCTGTGCTCAGTGGGGTAAAAGATAGACATATTACCATTGCATATGTCCTCGACACGAAAGGTGTGTCCTTACTATCACTGTGTAGGTGTGGGAAAAAAATGTGGCTAGGATTGGTGGAAGCCCCAGCTGGGCTTTGAACCTGTGACCTTCTGTTCTTGCATGCACTGTCTGTGTGCACTGCACCACTGTGTAGCCACAGATTGGCTGGTTTCCCTGGAACGTCCATGACTGTGGATCCGGCAGGGCCTGTCTGTTGCAGTGGACTGTGCTAGCCTGCACATGGCTAGGCCTCTGTCTTCTGTGGCTAGCAGCCACTGCACCACATGTACTCGTCCGCCAACATGCTGGCATGAGCTTCTCTCAGAAACAGCAGATGACCAGATTGCAATGTGGCAGTACGGGACTGCATTTGGGGGATTTGGCTGTAGGTAATGCCCATTGTTGTTGTGTTTTTGCAGTGTTGTGTAAAATATGGGTGTTTTCCCCATGCTTATGTTCCCTGCAATACAGGGGTGTCTGTGCTATCTTTGTTTAGTGGTGGGTAAAATATAGGGGCTGGGCTGGCATGTGCCCCAGCTGGGATTTGAACCTCTGACCCTAGAGGTACTTGCTCTGTCCACTGCACCACACTATAGCCACAGTGACAATGCAGCCCCTGGAGGTAGTATACCTGGCAGGATGGAGTCACAAACCCTGCTCTACGCATTTTTACTGTGGGCACATGCACTCTGTCTGGTGACAAACGTGCACATAAACCCCGGAAATGACCACAGACACTGGGGGACAATATATCACCACGCTGGGCAAAAGTGATATTAATGAGCAACCATAGCAAACACTCCCAGGAAAGCTCCAAAAAGGACATTTGTTTTGGATGAGTCTCCGCTCCGTAGACCCTTCCAATATTCATTTCTTCTTTCTGGAGCTTTCCTGGGTGTGTTTTCTATATTTGCCCAATACTATAACTGTTCCCCAGCTGCATTACTATTTGTGATATTTTTGTTGTGGCCACTTTCTATTTTTATTTTCACTTTTGTGCTGTGCACATGTATCACACTGCTCACGTTTTTCAGGTTTCCCCGATTTTGCTGTACATTGCTGACGGAAATGATTTCTCTTCCCTTTAAATGCACTCTACCGCGAGTGTTTCACTCGCGGTAGTTTTGCTTTGGGATTCGGCCCCGATAATGTGCGGGGAGCCTCTCCCCTCCCCTTCCCCGCCCATTAAACCCGTCTCTCTGCCCCTCAGGAACCTTCCTCCGCCCTCCGTTAGCCGTTCCACGCCTCTATCGGACATTTGCGGGCCCGTACTTGTGCGGGGCCCGTTATTGTGCCGCGCACCTGTGCGGGGGTGACACGCACGATTGCGGGGCGTTTAAGCACTCTTAAGTACCGCTTTTAGTGCGCTATTTTGCGGCGCGCAAATTAGCGGTTTTTAGTAAACATGCCCCTAAGCAGACTTAGGGGTATGTTTACTAAACCGTGGAAATGGTACAGATGTCCATATAAAGGAGTGGGTTGTGCATTGGTACAGCAAGTCATATCAGCTAACGCACATTACAAGGTGCCTTGTAGGGTGCCTTATAAGTAAGGTGCCCTTTAAGGTGCCTCATAAGTCGCTTTGTAAGACGCCCTATAGGACTCCTTAGGCTAAGCACCGTATTAGGCACCCCTGGACAAGGCACCTTAGAAGGCACCCTGGGTTATGGAACCATAGGTTAAGGTGGCCCAAAAAGTGTGCCCTAAGGGCTGCAAGGTGCTTCAGGATGGCTTGCATCCTAACACTAGATAGAGCACCAAGGAAAGGCAATGAACAGGTGAGTGAAGGAGGAAGAGCTTGGAGCTGCTGGACCTGCCATATCTGTAGCCATCCTTTGTGGCTGCCAGTACTGTTAAAAAACATGTTGGGGGCAACTGTACCACAGCACAGGGTGTTGGCAATGTAAAGTACTGGAAAGACAGTGGGTGGCAGATGATGGGAATACGTGTCCCTCAGTAGAGGCAGAGGTGGCAGGATAGTTACAATGATGGGTGGACAGATGAGTGGTGGAACCATGCAGATCAGGCACAGGCGAGGCAAGCATGAAGAGGCGCAATGCAGGAAAGGGTAGCAGTGCAGGACATGGGGTGGCAGCCTGCACAGGCAGACAGGGTCCTACACATCTGACAAACGCAGATAGACAGACCAAAGGAATGTTGGCAATTGTGGCAAGGGGATTACCAATAGCAGGTCTGCAATCTCATATTTCAGTTCTTTCAACACTCTTGGATGTATACCATCCGGTCCAGGTGATTTGCTACTATTCAGTTTATCAAATAGTTGTAATATGTCTTCACGGTGTAGTGATATTTCTCTCAATTCCTCTGCAGTATCACCTTTAAATACCACTTCAGTCTTGGGTAACATCCCTACATCTTCCTCAGTAAAGACCGAAGCAAAGAATTCATTCAGTCTCTCCACTATAGGCTTGTCTCCTCTTACTGCCCCTTTTACCCCCCTATCATCTAACGGTCCAATTGACTCTCTCACAGGCCTTTTGCTATGAATGTACTTGAAAAAGTCTTTATTTCGTGTTTTTGCTTCCGTAGCAAGTTCCTTCTCAAATTCTCGCTTTGCCTGCCCTATCAATGCTTTGCATTTAACTTGCCAGTGCTTGTGCTGTTTCCAGTTTTCGTCGTTTGGCTCTTTTTTCCATTTCCTGAAAGATGCTTTTTTGGCAGCAACAGCCTCTCTGACCTCACCTTTAAACCATGCTGGCAGTTTTTTGGGCTTTCTTCCACTTTTCTTAATGCATGGAATACAGCTAGTCTGGGCTTCGAGGATAGTATTTTTAAACAACACCCAAGCTTGCTGTAAGTCTTTAACCTTTGCAACCGCTCCTTTTAGTTTTTTCTTAACTATATTCCTCATTTTATCATAGTCTCCCTTTCGAAAGTTAAAAGGTAGTACTGTGGATTTCTTTACTATCCCTCCTCCAGTAATTAAATCAAACACGATCATGCTATGATCACTATTACCAAGTGGTCCCAACACCCTTATTTCTTGCACGAGATCTGGTGTTCCACTAAGGACTAGGTCCAGTATGACTTCCCCTCTGGTCGGTTCATGAACCAGCTGCTCCAAGAAGCAGTCATTTATTTCATCTAGAAACTTTATCTCCCTAGCATGTCCTGCCGTGACACTGACCCAGTCGATACCGGGGTAATTGAAATCACCCATTATTACTACTCTGCTGTGACTTTTGTTAGCTTCCTTGATTTATTTGAGCATTTCATCATCCATTTGTTCATTCTGGCCAGGCGGTCGATAGTACACCCCCACTGCCATCACCTTCCCCTTCATACATGGAATTTCAATCCATAGAGATTCTACAGCAAATTTTGTTTCCTGCAAAACTTTAATCCTTTCTGACTCAATGCCCTCTCTAACATAGAGCGCAACCCCTCCACCAATTTGATCAGTTCTATCATTACGATATAGTTTGTATCCAGGTATCACAGTGTCCCACTGGTTATCCTCCTTCTACCATGTCTCTGAGATTGCAATCATATCTAACCTCTCATTTAGTGCTTTGCATAATATGAGTTGTATATATTGCATTATTCTATCACAATACTTGATGTATATATTTTGTAAATAAATTGTATATACTATTTAAACCAGCCTTGTTCACAGCAGTGGGTTTTTTAAAGAGGTTTCCTGGGGTGAAAGTAGGATAATTCTGCCCTCTAATTCCTTTCTTCCCCAGGTGGAGGCACCAGGTGCCAAACTGACAAGGACCGACGGAGCCCGCCTTCGGTTGGTCTCCAGCCAGGCCAGTCCTGGACCCAGAAGCGCACCCAAAGGGGCACTACACACATATCAGTAAAATGATATAGACAGAATATAAAAAAATGCAGACACAAATGAACCAAAATTATAAAGACACGGACACCATTTAAAACTTCCAAATTGTAAAGGGAACAAAAAGAAGGAGACCTTCCTAGGAGACATTACTACACAACGCCCTGGATGGACCTTAAAAGGCAGCTGGATATCCTGCAGTTAGTTTCATTTAATTTTTATTAATTGGTTTGAGTTGGACGTGGTATGAATATGCTTTGTTTTTCTGATCATAGGCGGAAGAGAAGAGAAGAGCTGCCGGGCCTGGGCGGAGGCAGCACGACAAGCCATCTGCAGCTTTTTTTTTTTTTTTTTTAAATTTAATGCTTTTCTGAATTACAAATCCCATTGAAACAAGACAATCTATCAAGAAATAACAAAATTCAAAAAAATTCAAAATTAACACATATTAATCACATCAAGGAGAGAGAATCAACAAAACAAGAATCACATAATGAAAATAAGCAATAAGGAGTGATAACACTCCACCTAAGGGAGCAAAAAAAAATCAAGCCACCTACCTACTTCTTAGCCATTTCAAAAGTTAACAAAAGTTTCTGCAATTGTGACACATCAGTATACACATAGTTTTGCCCTTGATAAGTTATTAAGCAGCGACACGGAAACTTCAAAAAAAAAAAAGACGCCCCTAAAGCAACCACTCTTGATTTTAATTCTAAGAACTGTTTACGTCGAAGTTGAGTAGCACGCCCCACATCTGGAAAGATTTGGAGCTTATAACAACAAAATAAATCGTCCTTATGCTTAAAATAAGCTCTAAGGACAGAGAGTTTACTGGACTCAGAGTCAAACGTAGCAACAACAGTGCAACGCTTGGGTATAAGATCCAAGGTATCCTCCAAAAAAGCTGTAAGATCCTGAACAACAGACTCAGCAGAAGGGGTAATCTCCCCCGCCTGGTGAGATACTGCTGAAACAGGATTAAATGAATAAACGTGGACAACTTCCAAAGTACTCTGCAAGTGCAATATCTCAAAAAATATTTTTTCAGCAATATTTCAGAAGACAATAGATGAGTTGAAGGGAAATTAAGGAAACGAAGATTTCTTGCCCTATGCTGATTCTCCAGACTCTCCAAGCGACAAGAAACAGCAGACATATCTCGAATTAAAGCAACATTACTATTCCTGCCCGTCTGGAGCTGAGAATCAGCATGAGCAGAAGCACGAACTAAAGAACCTATCTGTTTATCAACATCTACAAATTTATCCACAACATCCTGTGTAAAAGCACATAAAGCAGAAACAATTGGAGTTAGACGCTTATCAATTCGCTGAATCGCAGTCCAAACGTCCATAAGAGTTACCTCACCAGATGGAATACGCAGAGGAACATCCTCACTAATTGGACTGACAGCCTTCAAAGGAAGAGCCGGAGCTTCTGAGGGAGCATCAAGAAAAGTAGAAGATAATGGCTGAGGAAAAGGAGGGGGTAGCCGAGACTCAGGGCTCAAAGAGACCTCTTCTGGCAAAATTGCAGGCAGTAATGCCGTCACATGTCTGTCCATGGGTCCAACCAGCTTCCCTCCTGCTGCACCATTGCTGGATCCAGATTTAACACCGGACTTCCCTTTCCGCTTCCCCATGGGCACTACAATGATACGGCCAGTGCTTAGAGTAAATTCTCAGGAGCACCGAAGGAGCACATAAGGAGCAGGTCTTCCCCCTTGTAACGCGCCCCTTAGGACGCGACCACGCGGGCCGCGAGTGAGCTGACAGAGCTATATGGGAACCGGAGGGGGGTCCTCGGAGGCAGGAGCGTCCTCATAATGCCTGCAGCCCAGCACCGCGGCTCAGCTCCTTCTCACTGTGCTGCTCCGCGCAGCTGGTTCAAACGCGGCAGACTCCCAGGTAAGATGAAACTCTCCCCAGCCATCTGCAGCTTTAAGGTAAGTCTGCTGTGCTAGTGTCACTAAATTTCCTATTCACCTCAATTAACACGGTGAGCAGGTCTGCTAACTGCATTGTTCATTTAAATATTGGGCCCTGTATCATTATTTTTGTCTCTTGCCATTAGTAGGCTACTTTTATCCCGATTGTGAAGAGACATTCCCAGAGTTGTGTTTAGGTTGGAGAAAGGATATTACTCCATATGGCTCGTACTTTAAGATCTATTCATGGTATTTTCAAATGAAATTTTACCTGCACCAAAAGCAAGCGCAAAGTCTGCAGACATTTTGTATCCACGAACAATTTTCAAAGGGAAAGTAGTTGCATTCTTTACCAAGGAAAATGAGGTACAAGGTCCATCAAAGCAAAGTAGCTATGCATTTTGTGCTTGGAAGGCGATTTTGAAACTGCCTTCTTAGGTGGTGTAGTAATGTTATAAATCTTTTTTGTGCATAAAACGGCATTTATATGGATGCTTGCAAAATTGTCAGAAGATACTGTAAATATACATAAATGTATGCACGTACTTTTATGTAGTATAAATGCAGACATTCATGGGAGAAGAGATTAGGGAGAGCTACGGTGTTGCTGTAAGATATGTTTTATTTATTTAACAGTTTTTCTATACCATCTTTATCCAAAGCAGTTTACATCAAACAACATAACAATCACAGAGGAACTGTTTTACATTAAACAAGGGAATAAAACTTGGAGATAAATATGGGATTAACTATGTGAGGGGAATGAACTATGTACATGTAGAGGTGATCTTCATCTTACGGGGGAGAATTGACTGGTTTAACTGAACTGTCATTCTGTGTGCTATGTTAAAGTTTAGTTTATGTTTTGTCATCAGGTCCATAGTGTTCTCTGAAGAGATGTGTTTTTAGCTGTTTTTTTAGATCAGTAATGGATTTTGCTGCTCTTACGTTATCTGGTAGCGAGTTCCACATTGATGGAGCATACATGGAGAATGCTCTGTTGCTAGTCTGTTGTGTGGGTTTGGTCCTTAGTGGGTGGATGTTTAGGAGGTTCTGATTGGAAGCTCTTCTTGGTCTTGTTGAGTATGTTGTTGTGATCAGATTGGTGAGGCAGGGCGCTGAGAGATTGTGCATGATTTTGAAGGAGGTGGTGATGGCTTTGTATTTTGCCCACTGTGCTATTGGGAGCCAGTGTAGGCTTTTTAGGATTGGTGTTCTTTGTTGCATGGTAGAACTAGTGGTGAAAATTCTGGCAGCGGTATTTTGGACTAGTTGAAGTGGAAACAGAGCAATTTTTGGGAGGCCTTGGTAGATGATGTTTCCGTAGTCAAGGTGTGGTGTAACTATGGCTTGTAATATTGATCTGAAGTCTATCTCCTACAATGGGTGTCAAAGGGGCTTGATGAGCTTTAGCTTCCAATATGCCGTTTTAGATGCATTTTTGATGCATGTTGCCTTTATAAAACACGTTCAACCTATGCACCTGGGGGATGCCTGGTTTAAGTGTATTTTCAGGCACCTATAGTAAGGCAATTATATAAACACAAATATGTGCCTACTTGTCTTTATAATATAGCACCTTAAGTGGTAAATCTCATATGCACATTTCAGGCACATTTACACCAGCCATGAAGCTGGTATAAATATCTGCATCCATAAATTTTAGGAATCCTTATAAATTATAGCATTTTATAATCTATGCATGCTATTGTGCATTATGCCCATGCCTCACCCAAATTCTAGTCCCATGCAAACCTATCATCAAAGAGCACAATATCTTGTCAAAAAGTGTGGACTTTTACTCTTATGGTCTTTTTTTTATGAGGCCGTTTATGGGGGCATACATATTCCTATATGTGTGGAAATTACTTTATTAAATTATCTCTGTAATAGGCAGAAGAACTGAACATCAAAATAAAAAAAAGGTTGATTGCAAACATGGATAATGTTTTTTCTTCTTTGAATATGCTAGCCTTCTGTGGCTAAAGTTCATCATGGCTTTAATCTTCCAATATTTTTTTTCACAATTGATAAGAGCTTTTCTGTGTAGGTTTTCATGCCACTCTGTTACCATAGTTTCCTATAGAACTAAGGCCTATAAGTGGTTGAACCTGCGGCAAATATTTTTAACTTTTTCCTCTTATCTTTTATTTCATGTGATAAGCATGTTCTGCTTTCTCTGCCCTGTTCCTGTTATTGCTGAAGTCGGGAGAATGATTTTGCATGTCCAGAGAAGGATAATAACAGGCATGTTTACTAAAGTCCGTTGCTGTGCGGGTTCCCGTTAGTGTGCTGGTGCCATATAAGGAGTGGGCGGGCCAGGCAGAAAAAAGAGAAAAAACGGACTAAAGCGATCGCACATATGCGTGGGGCGCAAGTGTGCGGGGTCTACATTAGCGCGTCAGAAGGGCAAGAGGGGCGCTGCTGACCACACACAAAAGAACCCAGCTGTAGTACTACAGTTAAGACACTGAGCAATGGTGCAAGGGGCAGGGGTTCAAAACCCCACAGTGCGCAATGAACAAGGCTGTTTCAGGCAGTACCTAATATGGGGAAGAATATAGTTTAGGAGGCAGTCCAAATTTTTGTCGCTGAATGTGGTGCGCCGAAGTGCAAGGACAAGAAAAGAGCCACAGCGCAAAGGTGAAGACACTGACCAATGGTTCCGTGTGCAGGGGTGTAATACCACACAGTGCACACTGAAAGCAGTTGTCTGTGTAATAATTTTTGCAGTCACACAAATCATGGCCGTCAGAGGTACTTGCGCTGCTGTGCGTAAAACGGCGAAGGAAGGTTTTGGAGGGCTCCGAATACTGGGAGGCATAAGTCGCGCACTGATGGAAAAGCAGAAGTGCTGAGCCACAGCCTGATGGTTGGAACGTTGACCAATGATGTAGTGAGCAGGGGTTCGAATCCCCCCCCACCCCAGTGCACACTGAAAGCATCTGTCTGTGTAATGTTTTTTGCATTCTGAAAAATCATGGCGGACAGAGGTGCTTGCGCTGCTGTGCGTAAAACGGCGCAGGAACGGTTTTGGAGGGCTCCGAATACTGGGAGGCATAAGTCGCGCACTGATGGAAAAGCAGAAGTGCTGAGCCACAGCCTGATGGTTGGAACGTTGACCAATGATGTAGTGAGCAGGGGTTCGATTCCCCCCCCCCACCCCAGTGCACACTGAAAGCATCTGTCTGTGTAATATTTTTAAAGTCACAAAAGAAATGGCCGACAGAGGTGCTTGCGCTGCTGTGCGTAAAACGTTGCAGGAATGGTTTTGGAGGGCTCCGAATACTGGGAGGCATAAGATGCGCATTGATGGTGAAGCATACCAGCTGAGCCACAGCATGATGGTTTGAACAATGAGCAGTACTGCAGGGAGCAGGGGTTTGAACACCCTCAGTGTATAATGAAGCCAGCTGGATGAATCATAGGACAATATGGTTGCATAAGGGGTTCTGCTGCTGGTCATAAGTGTGTGTGCCAATGGTTGTGGAGGCATAATAATGTTGGACAGGCATATGGTGTATATCTGATTTAAAATCACACAAACACTATCACTGTGCAATGGTGCAGAGATCAAGGGTTCCAATCACCCACAATGGCAAATGAACATGTCTGGCAGAGGCAGTACTTGGTAGGGGAAAGATTAGCTCAGGAGGGAGGTAGTTAATATGTGTGCAATAATTCCTTTCAAGCAAATGTACTCTCCCAGCACTGAAACATAACGTGTCGCTGAAGTCATCCCAGAGGACAGATCTCTAAATGCAGTGTCTGCAATGCCACCCTACAATGCTGCTGAAAGAGTGGCCGAGGGTGCGGTGTATAGGGTGCCCTATGAGGCAGGGAAAGGTCACAGTACTGTTTCTTCTGGCAGCATTGTGCATTGTAACGTATGTTAAAAAAAGGTAGGTGTGCTGACACAGTTATGGGATACGTGATTTAGCAGTCAAGGACTGCAGACAGGCCCCGGTTAATGATATCAACAGGGTGTCAGAGTTAATCTCATATTGCAATCCATTCCCTGGGCCTGTGTGCAGCCCGTCGCTGTGATATCATCAATAGCAGACCTGGGTCACGCCTCATTTATATACCAAGCTGTGGCTGTAGAGTGCACCTGGTGACTCCTATCAACATGGAATCTGAGTCAATATCATCTATTAAACTGCCCTATTACCACTGGCGACTGAAATGATTGGACGAACACAGCTCCATGTTATCCATGGTATGTTGTAAATACACACACCCCTATGTTATGAATGCTGACAACTGGTCAATACACCAATGATGTAGCAGGGGTCCTGGTTTTCTCATTCCAGTGAATAATTTTGCCAGAGGTATGTCCTCTCTCTGGGAGCAAGTGCACATCAAGCATCCCTGGCATAGTAAGACAACTACCCCCTTGTGCCTTATAGCATTGCACCTTTCATGGTGCAGCACACGTAACAGCACAAACATAGGCTGTCAGCAAAAAGGAAATGTAAGTTTTTACACAGTGGGCGTGTTCAAAGGCTGCCCACACCCAAGGCCACTATCGTAGGCAACCCATAAGCTCTGTGATTCAAAGGTGTGGCAGAAGATGCGCTAAGGATGTATAGGTGAAATTAAGAGGCTTAGCCAATAACATTTACATCTCACATTTGGAATGCAATCACAGGTAATTGCAAAAAACAAACATAACACAAACAATGCACAGAGCAGAGACCACAGACAATACCAAAGTCAATGAAGGAATGACATGAGTTGATGGACTGCATAAAGTACCTGCAGGCCATGTGACACCCCAAAAATGTGAACAACATATCGTCCACAGCTAAAACGATGCACAGATTGATGGTAATGTAACGTGCCATAATGACAGTGTGCAACAGAGGATGGGAATATGTGTGTAGCAGGGCAGGCAGAAACTGCGTAGTATGTGAAATATCAGGATGATGGGATAGTACAAGTGCTAGGCAGAGCACACACACAAGAGGCAAACAGGTTGAGATGCAATGCACAAATATGCGGTAGTCCACGACGTGGTTGAGCAGCATGCACATCAGGTTAGGATGGCACATAGCTGGCAGACAAAGAATGGACAGAAGGGTGTCCCACACCTCATCTCATGGTACAATGTGGTCAAGCCACCGATGTGGCCACATATGACTGTTACACATATTTAAAAGCACATATGCAGGTCAAGCATACAAACCAAACACAGTAGACAGTAAACAGAATTACGACCAATAGCACAAATGCAAATGGCTAAAACGTTAAGCAACACCGCCCATGTGAGGTCATCAGCAAAGGCTGCTTAACCACAAACTGCATGCTAGTACACAAAACAACTGCTGGCTGTCAAGTCAAACAAACACAGAAAAAACAAACTGGACCAAATGCACATGCTTATCCCCAATGTACATATGTAATTGCTCGCACAAATTTGCAACACACACCTGCACAAACACAATGTAATTTTCTGCAATGAGCAAATATTTACGGCAAAGGGTATCATAGTAAGCTCCCTGGATCATGTAAATAATCTGATTAAGATCACGAGACATCTCAACATGCAATCAGGTTGAGCACACTAACCCACATAATCACATCAAAGATGAATGGCCACATGCAATGAGATGTAAAGACCATAAAGTGTGTGTTGGCTATAACCAAAAAAATGTCAGGGCTATGCAGCACACAGGATGCGCCATTTCCCACAGTGAAGAAAGGGAAGGCTGTGTGTAGAGGTCAGGAATCTAGTGGTACATCATGGTCCACATAGGCCAGTGGAATCAATTAAATAAAGATGACATGTGTGTAAAAGACATGCATAAAACAGAGATAAGAACATGACTGTAGCCAATACCCAAAACACCACAATGAGCTCATTATAGCACAAATATCGCAAAGGGATGGTGTGTATGTCAAGCGTTCATACACAGTGATGTGCCATGTGGCTGTCACATACACAGCTGCCACTGTACAAGGAGGTGAGCACATGTGCCCCATGTACATGAACAGCACAGGAACACATAAAGGGGATGTATGCTCAAATAAAGGAGGACTAACATATTAAAGTAAAACATGACTTGCACCACAAACAAACAGTTAACAAATCACATCAGCAAACCATGTGGACTATGACAGGTTATGTAACCCTCCATCACCTATCAAAAATAAAAACATCATCTACATGCTGTGACATTGCCACGATGGAAATGGATTTCCAGCCTCACAAGGAGCCATGACTGATACAAATGCACACATTGATCATGGTGACAGACCTGAAATAAAATCAGCAAAGGACACAAATGTTGGTGAAATACATAATTGTATTTAGTTTGCACATCACAAATATTGTATACAGTGCCATCATCAAATGAGGGCTGAGGACATCACTTTGGAAAGTGTTGAAAACCATTAGCATGTCACAAAGCCACCTCCTACACAAAGGTAACTAGCTTGATACCAAATTAGCGACAGCATATAGAATGTGCATCAGGTGCATGCTCTGCACCGCACAACAGAACCCCCAGCCCCCCCTTGCTGCTGAATGTTGCAAATGGGTCATCCACATATGAGTGCATTTACAGAGTAGATGCAGCATGCTGAGGACATAACACACCTCATCTTTTCCTCAGAAGATATCCATATGTCCAAACAGGGGCAAACTAACTTATATAAGTTATTTTGTTCAAAGGCTTTGAAAGTCAGAAAACATGAGATACAAGTAGTGGTGACGTACACATCCCAATGCCTGATATAGTATTACAGCCTACACGACTGTGGACACAAATCATCATGTACATCACAATAAGCATCTTCTAACAGGTACCACATGCACATTAGCTCAGACATAATTCCAACACAAAAACCAGCAGAAACATGCACATGTCACACCATCAATAAGGTCTACATGCACTGTTGTATTGGGGAAAAAGTGCAATGGCACATATTGCAGGATACATGGCAATCTGAAGTTACATAGTCGTATGGCCATGCACAAAGCCACACATCAAACATAATGTGGCAATGTGAATGTTGCTACCAAACAGAAGCCATGATCATGACCGTGAAGATGGGAAATGCAAGCTGAGTACAGACATGCAGACTGTCATGTATGCACTGTAAGCCCACACAAGAATCAGCTTATGAATAATGAAAATTTAAACAAACATATTACAGGGATCCACACAGCAGCCATAGGTCCACATGTTGTGTCACACAAACATAGTCAGTCATTTGGACAAGTACAATCCACATTGCAACATGATATAGTGATGACACACATGCATGTAAGCACCCTTGGGTCACTCAACACATCATTCCAAGATGTTTTTGTGCGTGAAAGCATTGTGGATTATAAATAGGGATTATGTCCAGGTGGAAAATAGGTTGATTTTGACAATAGGAGCATCCCATCAGTGGCTACATTACAAATACATGGACTGTGTGCCTGTGTTGTAAGAAAAACATGTGAATAGCGTTGGTGCCATGTTAGAGCCATGGTCAAAACACATCCAAATAAAAACTGTTGCAAAATGCACGACATACAATGTCCATGTCAGTTGCTGCTGCACAAGGGGGGATCATTGTAAAACGTAACAATAGTATCTTCAATCCTAGAAATCATGTACAATTTGTTTTCACAGCTCTGGACATGCATAGTCATGTGTCTGTGTTCAATATACGACATTCCCTCAAAGTACATGTGTGTCCCCTATAATGAGGAGCACCTCCTGCCCAACAATTGCATCTGCAGTGCAATTGACACCCCTGGCATGGGGAAATCAGTAGTCAAATCTCAATAATGTCCATCCCAGTCATGTGTTGCACTCTCATTGGTAAAACATCCAATGGGAAAATGTCATGACAAAGGCGTGCATGGTGGTCTCTCGTCAAACAGGTGTGTGGTGTTGGCAACAGCTGCATTGTAAGACGTGTGTCTGGTCTGACATCTACCCTGTGTCAGGAGAGGAGACATATGTTATCCGCATATAACATGGAAAATAAATACAAATGTCATTACGTCACAGCTTGGGATATGCTGAAGAAAGGGATACAAAGGCATACATGACCTGATAGCGATATCACAAATAACCTTGTGGCCAACATCCCTATTCATCAACACAGACATGGGTGTCACATGGATATGTTAATGTCCATGCTCAAGTCACACAGGTGTGTTGCAGCTACACACCATATGCAGCTGTCCATGTGAGCATAGAGGAAATGTTACATGACCATCACAACAACATGAAATCATCAACAGTTTAAGTCAAATGTAATTATGTCAAAAACAAACACATACACCTACCATGTGTGTGCATCATGTGTTTTGCATCAATCGCTGTAGTCACTACCCAACAATCTCAGGTACACCTGAAGGGAGACAATGTCCACAAAAGGTGGGGATTCAGCATGTCAAGCCACTGTAGATGACTGTGCAGATTATGAACATATCTGAAAAAAATAAAAAACACACCAGTGCTTAATCACACTAGAATATACATGTTCTCACAATGCACACAACACATCCCCCTAATGTTGACAATGTAAACGCCACTATGTAAGAGGTATCACAGTCACAACTGACACCCAAGGGCACAGACCCATAACAGCACATGATAATGTATGATGTATGAGCGATGCGTCATCACTCATGCCACTGAGAAAAAGCCACTTACAAAACAAAACATTTGCACAATTGCCAACTGTAACATAGAGCCGGTATGTGCACAGGTGTATATCTGTACATATAATGGCCCAGTGACCATGAAAAAATACCCTGTTGTTGTCTCATAGAACATTGCTTGAGGACCAAGAAAGTATAGCCAAACTACAGAAAAAAA
The DNA here is from genome assembly GCA_033557465.1 of Ichthyophis bannanicus. Taxonomy (NCBI): domain Eukaryota; kingdom Metazoa; phylum Chordata; class Amphibia; order Gymnophiona; family Ichthyophiidae; genus Ichthyophis; species Ichthyophis bannanicus. Next base: position 267,024,404 of record CM066031.1, read on the forward strand.
CATCATACACACACATGCAGGTCTGCTGTACATGTCACATTGAGAGTGTGCAATTGGACATCCTGAACAAAAACACAAGGGAATATGAGTGCCACAATCCAAATATGGGTGACACAGCCTAAAACTAACAAACAAGAAAACCAATCATCTGTGCAATATGACAGATCAGTAAACAGATATGATTGTAATTAATGCAACACACACACCATGTCAATGTACATCCACCTACCAAAACAAAATGCATATTTGCTGATGTATAGACACATGACAATGCACCAGGCCAACAGCATCCGCCAAAAGAATGTCCTCTGCATTAAGAGACATAAGAGCAGCAAACAAATTTAATGTTAAAGCAGAGAATCACACATTGCACTGTCATGTCATCAGCTGTCACACTGAACAACAGCTCACTATTACAGACTGCTCACTATCACAATGCACATAGCTCATACGTGTAAAAGGCATCATGGAGGTATTTCAGGCGATCTACAGGTGTGTGTAGTGTCCCTGTCCCCTCCCTTACCTCTCTGTCCTTGTACGCACAGAGCAATAGAGGTGGATGCGTACACCTGGCTTGTGTATCAGTCCCATATTGCAATATACCCCTTGCTGCAACAGTTTTGTAGAAAGGACCCCTCTACCTGTTGAAAGTTCTCCCAAAGTAGTATGTTAAGCCACTGCCAAATCGCAAAACGCACTGGAAATATGAACCTCCACCTCATTAAGCCACATATCAAAAACCTATCCTGGTTTGCACATCCCATATCTTCAGTAATATTGTCAGCTATGTGCTGATGATATGCACAAATAGCAATCAAAATGACCTACATGTTGTAAACAAGCCCACCCCATCACTGCATGTGACAAACCCCTGAGGACTGCATGCCATGTCAATGTGTGATAGTCAGCACAACAAAACATGCACACCTTACATGTGCACTTCTGATAAATAGCTGTCACCTACGTCTTTGTTTATAAGGCAATGTAATCCATGTTTTATTGTGTCTGCAATCTATTTGTTCCTATGGTCTGTGGTCATGTGACCCACAAACATACCCAGCCTATATCACACACATGATTACAGATGTTATCACAGCATCAGTGAGATACGCCATTTAATCCATGAAATACCTGCCATACCAAAAGACATACCCACATTCTGTGCACCACCTGGCTAATGTAAACCCCCCATTGATGTTTATGACAAATAGATCTCACAATGTGTGTATATATCCATCACTGCAGTGAAGCTACACTCAACAAGTTAAGAATGTTCTCTTAAAAGTCCCTAGCTGGACAATGCACAGGGCAACACCACTAAACATATCCATGTCATGGCTACCTGTTCATCTTCACATTTTGACACACATCACAGTTGACATGCACAAACCATAAACATTTGTAATACCATCCACACATACTAGCACTCACAAAGTATATTGTGCCTAGTGTGACATGTTGAAGCACACATGAGGGGCACTCAAACATAGGCATATCACATGAGCTTTATCAAAATAAAAGCATCACAAATGGGTCTGATGTAAACTCCACACAATGGAAAAATGTCCACTAACAGGGAGCAAACACCCAGCGGTAACATCTCCACATATGTCTGACACTGTGCGTTAGCCATACAATGATACAAAGCAAACTGTGATCTGACAACAGCTGCTGCTATCACAGAGCAACACTAATTGGGAATGTCACCCGCCAAAACATCCCACAGAGATACCTACAAACCCAAACATCATCTGCCACCAACTGTTGCTGTGCACTCCACCCATCATTTGTGTCACACCCAGGCACCTTTGTGATGTTTGCATTGTGACTCAACTGTTAATGCAGTGTGGCCTACACATGCAATATGTACATAAAAAATAACCCAAAAACCAATACACACATTGTAAAGCACATTTGTGTGTTAATATGATTCATACGTACATGAGAAGAGCTCTGCAATTAGCCTCTGCCTGACCGCTGAGCCCTCCCGTGTGTCACCACTGGCACGTACAGGGGGGCACATTGGATCTTCCTCAAGATCCGCATTAATCTCTGCAGGGATATTGTGCCTGAGAGCAATGTTGTGCAGGATGCAACAGGCTATGATAATCTCTGCAACAGTGCGTGGCTTATATTGTAAGGCCCCACCTGTCCTATCCAGACACCTGAAGCGACTCTTCAATACGCCAAAGGTGCGCTCTATGACTGAGCGGCTGGAGGCATGGGCCTCATTGTACCTCTGCTCTGCACGTGTCTGTGGCCGACGAACAGGAGTCAGCAGCCAGGGGCGACAACCATATCCTGCATCACCTGCAGAAAGAAATGTTGCATGTAAATGCAGGGCTCCATGTGAAAAAAACGTAACAGCTTTGTACACATGAGATCATAACCCACAAAACTGTATTACACTGATATACAGCACAACAACTATCCAGCTCTTACAGATATACATATGATGACATAAAATCAACACATGGCCAGTGCAGCCTGTAAACACATAGCAAAGATTAAAATGTTACCAGATCCACCCCTACATACTGTGTGTGTGTGTGTGGGGGTGGGGGGGGGGGGGGGGGGCTTTCAGCGCAACATGTGTACGGTCATGCATTTACTGTCCACATCTGCAACACCACAACTGTGAGACCACAACAGCAATCCAATGCTCACATAATCAAAGGGAATGTCCCATCAGTAACCAATAAGAAACAGACACCCATTTTCAAAAGCCACACATATACAACATGTATGCCATGGAGTGATGTGAGATTTAAAAACATAGCACCTATATACATACTGTTGTTGAAGGTCAGCATATCCAGAATGTTTAGTCTGGCTACATATGTTGTGTAGTGCTGTTTGCAAATCCCTATATTTCCCATCTTCTTCACATTCACCATCCTGTAAACATCCCTTTGAAGGTACAGTCGTCCAACATGCACTCTGTACCCCTCATAAGTTTTGCAAAACAACACATGCATTTGAACATTACCGTCCTGTGTAGCTAGTTCCAATACTTCCCTGTATGCACCCACTTGGTCCCCCTGCTATAACAGTAATCTCTCCACAATTTGAAGCTAAGTGCGGATGGACACACAAGCTTACATTAAATCACGCTCATATACAGTGTCAAAATGTAAGCTATACCCATCTAGTGTTCCTAGCCTACTGTGACATAGCCAATATGTATGGGCAAAGCTATATACACGTTTCGTTCCCTGCTGGAAATGTCCACATCAGTCATCAGAAAGTCATATACACCTATTCATGTTAGCTATTGCCCCCTGGGTGACAACTCCAGCACAGTGTATGTGTGTGTAAACCTAACACACAGATGACATGTGTGTAGTTCTACGGATTGTGGGAAAAAAAAACTAACTATAAATAACCTCTAAACATTATAAAATAATTAACCATCAACACATTAGTATGTGATGTTCAAAAACCCCACAAACACCATCCCATGTTTGCATATGCTACCAACATGCACTCTGAGGGAAGCATTACCAACATAGACATATTCACTGTGGTGTATGCACATGTACAACATGTGCATGTTAAGATCATATACTGTTAAGAACATTATGATGTGTGTTAAATGTTTCTGCATGTACAAGATGTACAGACACCTGTCATCATGATTACTGACACCAGGCCTGTGGATAACATCTATCATATGTGAAGTGCATGTGTACCATCAAAGTACATCAACATCTGTGATTACACATAGAGACATGTATAAAGAGATAAATAGATTACACATTGCGACATACTCACCCAGCAATATACAGTCGACATATCGTCCCTCCTCAAATTGTGTGAATATTGCCGACTGATGCAGGATATAGGAGTCATGGGTGGACCCTGCAAACCTAGGGACCACATTCAGAATATGTAGATCTGCATCACACACAACCTGAACATTCAGGGAATGGTAGTGTTTGCGGTTGCGGTACGCTACCTCCCTGTCTCTAGGCGGGACCAGGGCAACATGTGTGCAATCAATAGCTCCCATCACGTGTGGTATCCCGGCTAATGCCTCAAAGGCCTGTTGCAGGGTCCACCATTGTTGCCTAGTGTGGGGCATGGCTATGTAATTCCCCACCCGGCTGACCATGGCACGCAGTACTTGGTGGAGACATCGTGAGAATGTGGGGCGGCTCATGCCACCCACTGCGGCCACAGATGACTGGAAACAGCCGGAGGCAAAGAAATGTAAGGCAGCAAGGAGCTTCACTAAACCTGGTATTGCATGGGACCGATCAGTTAGGGGCTCAAGGTCAGGTCTGAGATCCTCATAGAGTCCCCTAATAGCTCTTGTGCTCAGTCGGTAAAGGGAGATGACCTGGTCCTCTCGCATGTCATGGAGCTGGGGCCGGGGCCTGTAGAGGCGTGGCTGCCGAGCCTGCACCTCGGGACGTCGACAGCGCCGTGCACGCACAGCACCTGGTTGGACCGCCCCCACAGCTGCAGGCCTGAGTTGCTGCGGGACTATACCCATGCCCTGTTCCACAGCCCCATCGACACCATCTCCCCTGTCCGGCAACCCCAGCATCTGCCCACTGCACAGGACACATGCAGCAACATATATATGCGCCATAAACTCCTCCCAGCAAACTAAACACAAAATTAAACACTGGCACACACAAAACCCTATCTAAGCTATGTACAAACTTCACACCACAGAGGACTATACACACAAAAGACTATACAATCAACAGTACAAACAGCAACAAAACAATCCAAACATACACCTGCTACAACTCCCCTCCTGTCTCTCAGCAAACACACTCCTACTCTTCTCCAAACTATAACCCTCAACCTGGACAAACTCTTCACCTTCAAATATATAGATTGTGTCTTTGCCTAAACGGGCAATGAGCATGCGCAATTGCTCGTAGACGGCAATCCGGTGTGTGGCGCGCATGCGCGACTCTACGCATGGGTGTGGGCACGTGCGTGGTTACACGTACATGCGCATTGCCTCGCACATGCGCAAAACGCACAAAGACGCCCATGCGGCACAACTCGTTACGCGCATGCGTTGTACTACTATATTTTACAGAGCATATGGGTGGTGACGTGTAAAGACACCCATGCGTAAGCCGGCACGCGCACATCGCAGGAGCGCGACGCACGAGCGCGACGCAGGAGCGCCACGCCTGCACAAATGCGCATGTGCCAAAACTCACGTGGTAAAAAGGTATAAAACGGCCTGACCACGAGGCACACGTTGAGGGTTGTTAGAGGATTTCCAACGACAGACAGAGAGTTGCAGAGACATCCAGACACAGAGCCTAGGCTACACGTAGTCAACAGAAAAGAGTGAGAAAGACTGGTAGAGAATGCAATAGGGATTGAGGCTGTGGTGGGATTACGTCTGAGGAAGGAGAGATAGAGACAGTTAGACAGAGTCTGAGGGATAGAGAGTGTGTTAGGGATACGGCACAGGAGAGAGGGAGTGGTTACCAAAAAAGGTTCCTGTATTATCTCTGTCCCCTTGTTTATTTACGTCACAGTTCACCATTGTTACAGTGTACTGTCTTCTGACCTGTAGTGTCCTTGGTTTTGTTTTGTTTTGGGCTCTGTCCTGCTGTGTGTAGTAGAGTGTGGGTGTGTTGAGAGTAGCCTTTGCCCAAGATGGAGATGGAGAGGGACAGTGACAGAGAGGATCAGGGTGAGGTGGTGGAGGCTGTGGGCCAGCCAGTTGGTGATGAGTCAACCATGGCACAGGCTAGTCAGGAACAGGCAGGGCCATCTGCTGTGCCACAACAGTCACTTTACATCCAAACGGCCAAAAGAAAAAGGAAACCTCTGCCAGCAACACAGAGGAAGAGAGCAGTCAAATTCAGTGACAGGGAAAACCACATACTACTGTCATATGTCATTGACAACTATGATGTATTATTTGGCCGAATGAGCACACGTGCAACTGTGGCAAACAGATTGGCCGTGTGGGAGGATGTGCGTGATGCAATGGCTGAGGTAGGGGGTCCTGCACGTGATGTGGAAGGTCTCAAAAAAAGATTTTCAGACATCAAAAGAGGTGTCCGTCAGCACATGTTTGCTGAAAAAAAACATGCTATGGGCACAGGTGGCGGTGGACCCTTTATACCCACCCTCACACCCCTCGAACAAGAATTTGCAACACGATTGGGAGATATCTACCTTCGTGGACTGCCTGAGGCCCTTGATACCGCACATCCACATGCAGGTATGTACAACAAATGTGTTTTTCTGTGTCCTGTATAATCAAAACATGTCAAACAGAACATTCATATGCACATATACCCCCATATGGGTCACAAAATCCTCATTATGTACCTATGCTGGTGGAACATGTGTCTGATATATCCCTACATCACCTCTCATGTTGACATGTCTGTGATGAACATTCCTACCTTAGCTCCCAAATACATCCGCATAATATTCTACGATTCTGAGACACACACACACACAGACACATGTAGCTAGACGACAAACACACCTGGGATTGCCATACACTGTATTACAGTCCTGGTCATTTCCAAGGCATGTTCCTATGACAATCCATCAATAAATTGCTGCATGTGCAGCTAAGTGGGTGATAGGTGGTGTATAGATCACATGCGCTACACAATAGGTCACTGAGAGTCACATGGAGTAATGATAAGATAAGGTGACATAGAAATAAGACCCATATTCAGATTCTAAAAAAAAACGTTTTGATTTGTAAAACCAGATTGTATGGTGGGTGCAGGTACACGCATGTACACACATCTGTTGCTCTTCTGAGGAGCAGCATGCTATGGGCAAACATGTGCAATGTGACCATGAACATGCACAAGGGCAACATGTCATGTGTGCATGGGCACAACACACACATGAGGGCCAGACTGAGCTACGTGTTGCGGAAAAACACTTATGGGAGGGCTTCCTGTCTCCGGCATGCCGCACACATGGCCGTTGTCAACCCATCCTGTCTGTGTGTTAGTGGTAGGCATTTGCCTATGCCCCATGCTAATTGAATTAAGCTGACAACCATAACAAGCTTGGCCTGTAATTGAAGTCTGTGAAGAGACCAATATAAATTTTAAATACACAGATATGCTGCTGTTGAATTTGAAATCATTCAAATAATTAAATTAACCTCGACAAGTACCGTTTTAAATATGGGATAAATATGTTTAAATGACAAAGTATAAGACAATGCAGCTGTAAGGGATCACATTGAATTTGCTCACATAAAGGCTGCAGAGCCATGCTGTCCTACACATAGACATTGTCTAAATGGCCTTGGAAGTATTAAAGTTAAACGTTGAATAACTGCCCATTGTAATTGGGATTAGGAAGGGGGAAAAAGATAGGTGCGGAGACCATCCAAAACGTATTTGCATAATCATATCAATACCGGGAAGAAAAAAAGACTTACAGGAGGTATGGTATGTTTTCGGGACCAATTAAATGTTTTCCTATACCTGTAATGAAGTAAGTGTCCTGAAAGGTATGTATTTTTTTCCAGAGTACGGGGGACAGCCATATTGCAATTAATTTGTGATTGAGCATGTGCACATTAAACTGCCTTGTATCACATAAAAAACTAATGGTGTAGGTTTTCTACGGCTGATCTCCTGCTCCATTGTCTGTATCACACATGTATACATATGTATATGTTTCAAACATATGTGTCTCTCTTTTTTATTGTTTCCCATGCAGGTGACTACAGAAAAATGGGTGCTGCGGAGGTGGAGGTGGAAGAGGAGGAGGAGGAGGCGGAGGCGGCGGTGGTGGAGGAGGTGGAGCTCAACATCACAGCCCCAATGAGTCTGGGGGAGGCAGAGGCTGCTGTCTCAGGGGGCAGCACAATTGGTGATGATGAGTCCATGGAGCCACACATGCACACCAGGACACCACTGGTAGAAGCCGCAATAGAGGCCACACAACATCCAATGGCAGCCGAAGCTGCACCTGCACCTCTTCGGCAGATGATGATGGGGGAGTTGAGGGCCTATGGTGCATCATCGCATCGCAATGCTGAAGGTGGGTGACCAAGGACTCTCAGAGCCACAACACACACACCATTAGTCTATTGTTGGTGTTTGTGTGGTGGCTGTCCCCACATTAGCTACACACATGTTACATGTTATGATTAAAATCGGATATGTGTGTGAAAATATGTTTGAAGGGTACATTAACTGATGTTATTGTGTCACCCAGTATAATCGTGTAACGTCAGGTTGATACACACAGATGCAGGCATAAGAGGAATGTGTATGAGGGGCCAGCACGTTCTAACAGCAGAAGGAGATGGCGACATTGGCAAACCTACCTCCTGACTCTCTGCAAACACCCAAATGTATTGGGAACAGCAGAATGCCAAATAACACATTACTTCCATAAGTATCATAAATATATCAAACTCTGTAACCCTCCTCTGTGTTGTGACTTCACAAATCATACTTTCCACTATGTCTGCATTTGCAGGTATCAGATAACATAGCATATGCATATAGCTAAGCAAATGTGTAACATAACCCATAGACAAGGCGTTCCATAGGAGACCCAAACTTATATAAATACAACTGTTGTTGTTTTAAGAGGAACATATTGTAATAACATGTGTAGGGCAACATCAGACATACACTGCAATGCAGAAGTGTAGGACAAACAACATGTCCCTGTACGGAAAGTCAACCAATGCATCAACACAATAAAAATATTATGAGCTGGTGCATCACAGGTGGATTGCGGGATAATGTGTCAGAACTCTGCAAAGGGCACCATGAGCATAAGCAGTTGCCCTGCAATTGCTGTTGCATTTAACCACACAATGATAAGAAAGGGAAATGTTTAGGAATTGGCATATGGATAAAGTTGACCAAACCCCTTTTCCAAAATATGTACTAAATGGACAAAGACTACACACATGGGAATCCTGGACAACACCTACACATGTAGAGGCCGATCATACACACCGTACTCTGAATCCATGACATAGATATATGGGTTCACATACACATAACTTTAACTGCTAAACTGACAAGCTCACGTACAGACTTTACAGAGGCTACTAGTTGATGTAAACAATTGTCAACGTCAAAGGGTGATAATGTGATCCCGATACCTCAGTCCACATAGTATAGCTGGACAAATATTTTCATCATACATGAAAACACAAATCACATCCTGAAAGACAAATATTAAACCTGAACCCACAAACGGCCAACATTCAATTTACATCAGCACTGTATATAAACATTTGTGCATGTACATTGACCTAAAAATATAGAGATCAAGAACCAAACCGTACAGTGACTCCTACATTGTCCATTGCAAAATAAATTGAAATAATAGTAGTATTCATCTTATGTAACGATCACAGATGCTATGTAACTGGATTATTAACAGAAACATGCCCATCTCTTCTCCACGTTTCCCAATTTACAATTGCTCCAGACACATTAAGCAGGCTACATGATGGTTGTGCGCACCCCACAGCGTAAGATGTCGCGTTGTTTCAAAAACTAAAGTTCACTGTCCTCTCCATTATCACATGTCACATCTGCCTGATCATACCCATTATTTCCCTGTAGAATGTCCCTCAGTTCCCACACTCTTGCTCATGTTCATAACATGGCATCCTACACACCACACCTACCCTACAACAAACAGAACAATGGCAGATGTATTACCCCTCACGGCCAAATAATTTCTAAATCTCTTCATTAACCTGTCCCCTCACCAACACATTCTGTCCATGCACCAACATGACCTCACTAACATTTCCTGTGTACGTCCGCAGATAATCTGCTATAGTCCTTGCACGAGGCAAAACCAAACATTAGCTAACACATCCATCTTCATTATTACACATAGCCACCTCTGGAATACAAAATATAAAGGAATCATCACATACAGAGTCATGTGCTGTGACAAACCCCAGCCCAGGCCACACTTACATCACCAGCACACGGTCCAGATCAGGGCTGAGTCACCCCCATGAGGCTACAGCCAGTGCAAGCAACTCAAGGAGAGTATGGAGACCTAGGCAGCCACAACAGACAGTTGAATTCATACCATCACCAAACAGCTCATGTTCAGTACTAGCACTTATCCTGCAAGACCCATTAGTCAGACATGGCCCTGCATTGCTCAGCACATCACAGGTACAATACCCACACTGGGCATTAACGGTCCTGAGACACCACAAGAGGCACCTTACGCCCTAGAGCCCTACCCAAAGCACATCTCATGTGCTAACCCACCACACACCACAGACCCATACACGTCACATCCGGACCCCACACCACATTGGCAATGTTGCTGTCTCAGACACTGCAATGTGCTTATCATCGCTCATACAGTGGTAGCTGCCTGTAGTGTCCCAGGGCGTGATGTGGGGGAGCTCTGTCGGCAGAGACCCTCTGTAGGGACATACAACACAGAACGGGAACATGGTCTGCATTGCTTTACAATGCCGCCAATGGGCCTATTGAAACGCTATCCATCACAGCCTTGTGTCCACACAATCATGTGCATCATTTACCATGAGCCCCTGTGGCCTGAACAGAGAGGTAGGATATACACACTCGCTCTACATATCTGTTAGTTTTTGCAGATAGGATAAGGGTACACAGAGGGTCCAGCAGGACTAGCTATTCCTCCATTGCTGGTGCATCTGTGTCATTAGGCAGGTATTGCATACATTAAAGAGAGGTTGCCACATATACATGTATCTTGCAGGTTGTCCCTGTGACCAGCGGCCTATGTGATGAAACATATGTGATCATTGTATTGTTTGGCCCTCTCTAAAACCCAAACACATAAGCAGAAAGGATGGCCAAAATAAGACCATAACATGTCTAACAGTAGACCAAACTCAGCTAATACACCTCATGCCGAGAGACAGCCAATACATACTCTGCCAACTGTGCACACCACTGTCCTTCGCCAGGTTCTATAAATAGCTGTGTGTTACGTAGCATGCCGCATCCCCTTATTGGCCCTAATGTCGTTAGACGTCAGATGGGCCCCTCTGTTGCTCCCGCTGCTCTGCTGAAAACTGACCATGTTTTCTGCACAACACACATTATATGCTCCCCAAACCCTCCTCTGTGTATCATTGATGGTGCATATGTATCACTCAGGTTATCACATATGTGCAGCAGAGGGACACATGTGCAGGTGAGGTGTGTTTTCTCTGCCCTTAACTAACATCACACTGATTCATTCACAAACACTTGTTATGTGGCAGGAATTGTGTTTATCCCTCGACCTGTGTTCCCAATTGTGATGGATTAGGTACACCTTCCTGTGTTAAACACTGCTGTTGTCCAGCTGATTTATTTTTGTCTAGTGCATGCTGCACGTCTTCGACACAATGCATATGTGATAGCTCTCATAGTCCAATCCTGTTGCGTCAACAGTAGTATGTGGGTATGTCTCCACAGCCTGTAAATTGCTGTGATGGCATCCCAGATCTACATGGTGGAATGTGCCCTGTGGGTTAGTCTGCTATTTACTACTGGGGTCATGATGTTTATTGTCACTATCCATGTGTGTAAGGTGGTCTGCCCTATCACATCAGCAATCGTATGGGATGTGCATTACATGTTTGTGTATGGTGCCAGAGTAGTGGAGATGTATCTGATATACCACCCTGTATCCCATGCACAGGCACTAGACGCATGCTGGACGGTATTCGCCTTGCAGTGGAGCAGAACACCAGGGAGGTGTGTGCTGAGCAGCGGCAATTGCGTGAAGTTGTCCAAAATATGCCGGTACAAACGTATATCTGAGGCCCTGGAGGGAATGCTAGAGGTTATGCAACGATGTGCACCTGCACCACCACCAGCACGGGTTCCACACGAGGGTCGTGCACGGGGAGGAGAGGTTTGGGGGGCCGACGTGTCAGGTGTGGGCGTCCACGTCGCCAATAATGGAAAAACATAGTTTGCTGTATCATTACACTGTAATATATCCTTCTATGTGGCTATGCTCATTTTGATAAAAGATATTTTCAGTTTAACGTAACTCAGAGTTGTTTGTTATGTGTCACATGTGACACATCTGACATAAGCAAATCATATGTAGTGTGTGTGTGAGTTAAATCTTGTTTAATGTAAACTCCAAAACATATACATATATATGTTTATATGCTGTCCTAACTTTGAGGGTACAGATGCAACAATAAAACGTTTTCTAAACATACATACAGTGTGTGTGTGCAATGAGTGTCCAGGTTGTCACATTTATATCATGGAGTTAGGGGGTGGGACCCCTATATGAGCCACACACAGGTGATACAGTGCTGGGTGCATTACATGACCCACACACAGGTCCTGAACGACAACGACTTTGCAAAATACAGGTACAATTGTCATGCTACACACATATGTAATGTGTCATGTGCAACATGTTTAGCCACAGCCCTGAGGCTGCAGTGACACAGTCTGCACAGACATCCATGTTGTCACAGGGTGACTATTATGTAAATGGCTCATTTACTTGACATACTCATCACCGTGTGAAATCCATCATATAATACACATTGGTGGCATATGTGTGACCCTTGCCCTTGACCACATCATGAATCACCTGCCTCCCACCCCACTCTAGGGATGCCTGTTTCAGAGGCATACATCGTTCCAAAGCCTATGTTGGAGACTCAAATATGTGCAGACCTCTGTTTCACCTAGGACCTTACCTGTGCCATGTACAGCATTGGGAAAGGTGCAACGTTGCAACAGTTAATGGATAATCATAGTTTAACACACCTACACACATGGTATTTTAGAACACCATAATATCTGGCCAATGCTATCATCAGACACATGTTTACCCAACAGAAATATATGTGCCCACACACATATCCAATGCTGACATCCTCACACATAGACTAGGTGAGACACATGACCCATACAGCTGTTTTCAAAAAATATATTTACTATGTTAGAAAAATATGAGTACCAGAAACTATTTACAAATGTGGGAAGGGGGAATATACCATCACCCTCCCCCCGCCCAAAACATCCTCCCCTCCCCTCAGACTCCCACCCACACATATTACACACTCAAAACAAAAACAAACCACACGTGAGCCCCACCCTCCCCCAGCATGCCCAGAGATGGAGGACAGGGCATCACAGGACACATGTTGTGACGTCACTGGTGCAATTACTGACGCCAGTGACGCCATTGAGGGGGTGGTTGCCGACATGGAAGATGTGCCACCTCGGCAACCACCCTCTCAATCACGGTGGCCAGCCACTGCTGTGAATGACACAGCTGGTGTATCCGTTGCTCCAGTCCATCCAAGGCCGCAGACAGGTGCTCCACGCATCTGCCACCACACACACACATGGTACATGTTGTCTGTGTGGTGGCATCTGCGTAGGACATGTGTGTGGCCCTGGATGGTGGAGGCAACTGTTGTGGCTGGGGGGGACCGCTCAGTGGCCTGTGATGCCCTGTCCTCCATGTCACTTTCCCACACACCATCGGGGAAACACTCCCCCCCTGAGCCCTCTCGACCGTCCCCCCCCTCAACATCACCTGCACCCTCTCCCAACGCAGGCTCCCCCCCAGACAACCCTTCCAAAAGCCCATTCTGGCCCTCTGGTGTCCTATCTTGCGGGGATGCAGGTGTTTGCGACTCCACCACCAACATCTCCTCCTCCTCCTCCTCCTCCTCCGCCTCCTGCTCCTCCTCCTCCTCCTCCGCCTCCTGCTCCTCCTCCTCCTCCTCCTTCTCCGCCTCCGCCGCCTCCTCCTCCTCCTCGTCCGTGGTGTCCAGAACCACCACCTCTGCATCATGTGGTGTAGGTGTTCTTCTGAAAAGATGTGCAGAGGTGGTGGCCCCATCCTCATTGATATCACCATCTGTGAAACATAACAGTCATCAGCACGTATGTATGTCAAACATATAGCACTTGCAGATAGGTAGGCAAATCACAGGCATCTGACATAATGGAACATTGGTTACAGATACGTCACTTTCTGAGTATTGTACATCACCCTATTGTTAGTTCTCACCCAGGAGGTGCTGGAGGTAGGTTGCATGGTGGAGACGCAGCTCCCTGCCTTTCTTCCGGAGATCCTCAATCTGTAGATAAGCAAGGAAAAGGTAAGGGCATCAGTGACTGGTCACCTTTTTCTACTTGTGGGACTTTCCCCCCCCCCCCCCAATCATTGTGCATAGAGTCTTAATGCTTCTGCCACACTGCTGGGTGTGTGTGTCTCTCTTGTCCAGCATAGTTAATCCCCTATCAGTAGGCATTCCCATGGGCAAAAGGCATATGTAATGACATGTGTTTACTGCTGGTGGCAAGGGAGCATGTGCGTCACAGCTGACACGCATAACTTGTGACGGTGTATGGGAGCATCCCACGTTGTGAATGCGCTGCCCTCACCCCTGTCAAACATGTCTCTCACCAGTCACGTATACAGCTTACACAGGGACCAACAATGAGACACATAGTGGGAGAGTGACACGGACAGAGAGAGCCCCCCCCTCCAAGGGGGGTTGGGTGGGTTTTGACCTCCTGAAGCTGCTGTTCCAGCAGTAAACCTCAGACAGGGATTTAGCTATGCTGTCTTCAGATTCACACAACACATGGGCAAACATCTGGCAACACCGTCTTTTTAAATGCTAATGTGTTTCGACACGTGTGTGGATGGACTGTGGCTGGCCTCCTTTTTCACCACATATCTCTATAGCATCCTGTGTGTGTGGCAGCTAGACGTGGGTGACATATTTTGGGTGTGTGGCAAAACAGCCAGACCAACCGGGGCATGCCTGGAGGTGCCTTCCAGCAAACCTACATGGAGCCTGAGTGGAAGACTACGGATGTTTTTTGCATATTCATATCTCATAATGGCCTTTTGACAGCTAGGGGTGGTCTTACAACGTAACATGCACCTTTTAGGATCATGGTTCACGTTTGTGGGTGTGTTGGCTAAGTTCATCTGTGTACATTGTGGCATTCAGGTGAAAAGACACACATCACAAAGGACAATAACACACGTGTGTCACTACAATAGCTGATGTTTTGCCTGAACAGCCACAGTGACATGCTTGATGTGTGAAACAGCTTGACTTGGAAAAGGCATATTGCACAGGCAACATCACCGCACACATGCACATCATTTAGCTTATGATGTGATCATAACGCTACACTGTTTTTATGCATCCTGTGTTGTCATCAATTTACACACACATGGCAGGCCTACATCCCTTTTTCCTAACAACGTTTAGTGGTCATACTACCATCTTAATTTGTTCCATTGTGTGTGCACATGTTTGCGCTGACACCTGTACCCTGTGTATTTGGCACCCTCCGCACATCCTGGTACTACCCTGTCCCCCACTTGCATGACCTTGACACAACATGCCACAGGTTGTTGCAACATGATGATGTCCATGATAGTCACAGTTAGGCAGCATGTGATGTGTCCCACACATCAATGTTCATATGCTCTGTATACATCCCAGTATTCACCCCAATGGGAACCTGATGTGCCATCAATCATAGGCTGTGTTTATTTAGATTAAACATTGTGTGGGTGGTCCTACTGAGCTTGGCAGGGGAAAGAAACCTTAACTTTCATCTTTGACAGGGCCCACGATATGTATGTTTGGACCACTAGTTCCATTGTGTGAGTTGTGTCTTATGGGGAACCTGGTTGCTCTGTGCAAATTACATTGGACACAGTTGCTCACACCATAATGTGTGGGGGGGGGGAATTAATCCTCAGTGGTCTATGTTATGTTGTTATCCTCATGTGACCTGGCTCAGCTTGCCTGACAGCATGTGTTTACTAACATCAATAGCACCAGGGGACATAATAACATAACAGGTATTTGCTACAATGCTTAATGGGTGTATGTGTGTTCTCCAGCCACAACAGTTGCATGTATCATTGAAACACCATCTGTGATCTGAATGTGTCTGCTGGTGTTGAGGTTATATTAGGTAGCAAGGTGTTGGTCCTGTGTATTATTGACGGTATGGGGACATGGTAATGCTACAGGTATTTGCTAACACATGTCATGGCTCATGGGGATGGGGTGCATATACGCACATTAACCTCTGAAGCTAGCATATCATCCGGGAACATCACACACATGTGTGCTGAGATGTTATTCTCACAGACTATGGTGTAGTTGCAACGTACCTGCCATGAATTAAAACACCTTAGCTTATGAACATACACACCAGAACAAATGTTGATCTTGCACCCTGTGGGTTGGGGGTCCTACCACAGATCATCAGCTGCATACACCTTTGAAGAAGGGTCACTAACACGACCCATTACGCAGCTCACAGGACTCCTGGGGATAGGGAGAATGCATATAACGTGTTAGTCACAAACAACCATATCCCCATGGTGTCAAATGGGCCACTGGGATGGCGTCCTTGACTCCAGGTGATATGGAGGAAAAAAGCAAACCGTCATTGACACACAACCGTATCCCATGGTGCCAGATGGGCCACTGCGATGGCCCTCCTCGACTCCAGGGGATAGGGTGCAAAAAGCAACGTGTTAGGTAACACACAACCGTATCCCCATGGTGCCAGATGGGCCACTGCGATGGCCCTCCTCGACTCCAGGGGATAGGGTGCATAAAGCAACTTGTTAGGTAACACACAACCGTATCCCCATGGTGCCAGATGGGCCACTGCGATGGCCCTCCTGGACTCCAGGGGATAGGGTGCAAAACGCAACGTGTTAGGTAACACACAACCGTATCCCCATGGTGCCAGATGGGCCACTGCGATGGCCCTCCTCGACTCCAGGGGATAGGCTGCAAAAAGCAACTTGTTAGGTAACACACAACCGTATCCCCATGGTGCCAGATGGGCCATTGCGATGGCCCTCCTGGACTCCAGGGGATAGGGTGCAAAAAGCAACGTGTTAGGTAACACACAACCATATCCCCATGGTGCCAGATGGGCCACTGCGATGGCCCTCCTCGACTCCAGGGGATAGGGTGCAAAAAGCAAACTGTTAGGTGACACACAACCATATCCCCATGTTGCCAGATGGGCCACTGCGATGGAACTCCTCGACTCCAGGGGATAGGGTGTATGTCTTAACTTTGCATATGCACACACAAGCATTACCCCAGGGTGATTTATAGCCTAATGGGAGGATCTGTCTGGACCCCTGGACATTGGGAGTATTTGTTCAAAGTATGACAGCACACACAGACCAATATCACAGGGATGACAGCAAGCCCACTGTGATGGGCTCTCTGACCTCCTGGTGATTGGGTGGATGTGTGACAGTGTGTGGGCACACACAAGCATTACCCCAGGGTGATTGTTAGCCTACTGGGAGGATCTGTCTGGACCCCTGGACATTGGGAGGAAGTTTTCAATGTCTGACAGCACACACAGACCAATAGCACAAGGATGACAGCAAGCCCACTGTGATGGTCTCTCTGTCCTCCTGGTGTTAGGGTGGATGTGTGACAGTGGGTGGGCACACACAAGCATTACCCCAGGGTGATTTATAGCCTAATGGGAGGATCTGTTTGGACCCCTGGACATTGTGAGGATTATTTAAATGTCTGACAGCACACACAGACCAATAGCACAAGGATGACAGCAAGCCCACTGTGATGGGCTCTCTGACCTCCTGGTGATGGGGTGGATGTGTGACAGTGGGTGGGCACACACAAGCATTACCCCAGGGTGATTCTTAGCCTACTGGGAGGATCTGTCTGGACCCCTGGACATTGGGAGGAAGTTTTCAATGTCTGACAGCACACACAGACCAATAGCACAAGGATGACAGCAAGCCCACTGTGATGGTCTCTCTGTCCTCCTGGTGTTAGGGTGGATGTGTGACAGTGGGTGGGCACACACAAGCATTACCCCAGGGTGATTGTTAGCCTACTGGGAGGATCTGTTTGGACCCCTGAACATTGTGAGGATTATTTACATGTCTGACAGCACACACAGACCAATAGCACAAGGATGACAGCAAGCCCACTGTGATGGTCTCTCTGACCTCCTGGTGATGGGGTGGATGTGTGACAGTGTGTGGGCACACACAAGCATTACCCCAGGGTATTTTATAGCCTAATGGGAGGATCTGTTTGGACCCCTGGACATTGGGAGGATTTTTTCAAAGTATGACAGCACACACAGACCAATATCACAGGGATGACAGCAAGCCCACTGTGATGGTCTCTCTGACCTCCTGGTGATGGGGTGGATGTGTGACAGTGTGTGGGCACACACAAGCATTACCCCAGGGTGATTTATAGCCTAATGGGAGGATCTGTTTGGACCCCTGGACATTGTGAGGATTATTTAAATGTCTGACAGCACACACAGACCAATAGCACAAGGATGACAGCAAGCCCACTGTGATGGGCTCTCTGACCTCCTGGTGATGGGGTGGATGTGTGACAGTGGGTGGGCACACACAAGCATTACCCCAGGGTGATTCTTAGCCTACTGGGAGGATCTGTCTGGACCCCTGGACATTGGGAGGAAGTTTTCAATGTCTGACAGCACACACAGACCAATAGCACAAGGATGACAGCAAGCCCACTGTGATGGTCTCTCTGTCCTCCTGGTGTTAGGGTGGATGTGTGACAGTGGGTGGGCACACACAAGCATTACCCCAGGGTGATTGTTAGCCTACTGGGAGGATCTGTTTGGACACCTGCACATTGGTGGGAAATTTTCAAAGTCTGACAGCACACAGACCAATAGCACAAGGATGACAGCAAGCCCACTGTGATGGTCTCTCTGTCCTCCTGGTGTTAGGGTGGATGTGTGACAGTGGGTGGGCACACACAAGCATTACCCCAGGGTGATTGTTAGCCTACTGGGAGGATCTGTTTGGACACCTGCACATTGGTGGGAGATTTTCAAAGTCTGACAGCACACAGACCAATAGCACAAGGATGACAGCAAGCCCACTGTGATGGTCTCTCTGTCCTCCTGGTGTTAGGGTGGATGTGTGACAGTGGGTGGGCACACACAAGCATTACCCCAGGGTGATTGTTAGCCTACTGGGAGGATCTGTTTGGACCCCTGAACATTGTGAGGATTATTTACATGTCTGACAGCACACACAGACCAATAGCACAAGGATGACAGCAAGCCCACTGTGATGGTCTCTCTGACCTCCTGGTGATGGGGTGGATGTGTGACAGTGTGTGGGCACACACAAGCATTACCCCAGGGTGATTTATAGCCTAATGGGAGGATCTGTTTGGACCCCTGGACATTGGGAGGATTTTTTCAATGTCTGACAGCACACACAGACCAATAGCACAAGGATGACAGCAAGCCCACTGTGATGGTCTCTCTGTCCTCCTGGTGTTAGGGTGGATGTGTGACAGTGGGTGGGCACACACAAGCATTACCCAGGGTGATTGTTAGCCTACTGGGAGGATCTGTTTGGACACCTGCACATTGTGAGGATTATTTACATGTCTGACAGCACACACAGACCAATAGCACAAGGATGACAGCAAGCCCACTGTGATGGGCTCTCTGACCTCCTGGTGATGGGGTGGATGTGTGACAGTGGGTGGGCACACACAAGCATTACCCCAGGGTGATTCGTAGCCTACTGGGAGGATCTGTCTGGACCCCTGGACATTGGGAGGAAGTTTTCAATGTCTGACAGCACACACAGACCAATAGCACAAGGATGACAGCAAGCCCACTGTGATGGTCTCACTGTCCTCCTGGTGTTAGGGTGGATGTGTGACAGTGGGTGGGCACACACAAGCATTACCCCAGGGTGATTGTTAGCCTACTGGGAGGATCTGTTTGGACACCTGCACATTGGTGGGAAATTTTCAAAGTCTGACAGCACACAGACCAATAGCACAAGGATGACAGCAAGCCCACTGTGATGGTCTCTCTGTCCTCCTGGTGTTAGGGTGGATGTGTGACAGTGGGTGGGCACACACAAGCATTACCCCAGGGTGATTGTTAGCCTACTGGGAGGATCTGTTTGGACACCTGCACATTGGGGGGATATTTTCAAAGTCTGACAGCACACACAGACCAATAGCACAAGGATGACAGCAAGCCCACTGTGATGGTCTCTCTGTCCTCCTGGTGTTAGGGTGGATGTGTGACAGTGGGTGGGCACACACAAGCATTACCCCAGGGTGATTGTTAGCCTACTGGGAGGATCTGTTTGGACCCCTGAACATTGTGAGGATTATTTACATGTCTGACAGCACACACAGACCAATAGCACAAGGATGACAGCAAGCCCACTGTGATGGTCTCTCTGACCTCCTGGTGATGGGGTGGATGTGTGACAGTGTGTGGGCACACACAAGCATTACCCCAGGGTGATTTATAGCCTAATGGGAGGATCTGTTTGGACCCCTGGACATTGGGAGGATTTTTTCAAAGTATGACAGCACACACAGACCAATATCACAGGGATGACAGCAAGCCCACTGTGATGGTCTCTCTGACCTCCTGGTGATGGGGTGGATGTGTGACAGTGTGTGGGCACACACAAGCATTACCCCAGGGTGATTTATAGCCTAATGGGAGGATCTGTTTGGACCCCTGGACATTGTGAGGATTATTTAAATGTCTGACAGCACACACAGACCAATAGCACAAGGATGACAGCAAGCCCACTGTGATGGGCTCTCTGACCTCCTGGTGATGGGGTGGATGTGTGACAGTGGGTGGGCACACACAAGCATTACCCCAGGGTGATTCTTAGCCTACTGGGAGGATCTGTCTGGACCCCTGGACATTGGGAGGAAGTTTTCAATGTCTGACAGCACACACAGACCAATAGCACAAGGATGACAGCAAGCCCACTGTGATGGTCTCTCTGTCCTCCTGGTGTTAGGGTGGATGTGTGACAGTGGGTGGGCACACACAAGCATTACCCCAGGGTGATTGTTAGCCTACTGGGAGGATCTGTTTGGACCCCTGAACATTGTGAGGATTATTTACATGTCTGACAGCACACACAGACCAATAGCACAAGGATGACAGCAAGCCCACTGTGATGGTCTCTCTGACCTCCTGGTGATGGGGTGGATGTGTGACAGTGTGTGGGCACACACAAGCATTACCCCAGGGTGATTTATAGCCTAATGGGAGGATCTGTTTGGACCCCTGGACATTGGGAGGATTTTTTCAAAGTATGACAGCACACACAGACCAATATCACAGGGATGACAGCAAGCCCACTGTGATGGTCTCTCTGACCTCCTGGTGATGGGGTGGATGTGTGACAGTGTGTGGGCACACACAAGCATTACCCCAGGGTGATTTATAGCCTAATGGGAGGATCTGTTTGGACCCCTGGACATTGTGAGGATTATTTAAATGTCTGACAGCACACACAGACCAATAGCACAAGGATGACAGCAAGCCCACTGTGATGGTCTCTCTGTCCTCCTGGTGTTAGGGTGGATGTGTGACAGTGGGTGGGCACACACAAGCATTACCCCAGGGTGATTGTTAGCCTACTGGGAGGATCTGTTTGGACACCTGCACATTGGTGGGAAATTTTCAAAGTCTGACAGCACACAGACCAATAGCACAGGTATGACAGCAAGCCCACTGTGATGGGCTCTGAGGAGCCATGCAGATAGGCATGTGATTTGCAATTCATGACCAATAGAGCCCATATCACTTGAGTGAGTCACATACCATTAATGTTATGTTTCACATATACTTGTGCTGGTCCCAAGGTGTTTTGTTCAAGGTACAAATGACACCATATCCATATGTTGTTGGATATATTTACATATGCTGATGTAAGGTATTACGCAGTTACAGTATGTTGATGCACAGCCACAGCAGCAGCTCACATGTCACAAGGTTAGCATCTTAACCTCTTTGACCATTTACATCCACACCAGGGTGCAGGACAACACAGTCACAAGTGATACAGATACATTATGGTATGTCTTCTCATCTTCTGCACAGTTTTCACTCATAGTACCTCAACACAACAGCATGGACATTTGCAATGAGCACAGGCTACATATATGATTCTTAAGACCTGGCCCTATACACTTACCTCCCTTGGGTAGTCAGCTTCTCTATTGAAACGTCTTTGTAGACGTTGCCATGCCCTAAGTACCTTGGAGCTGTCCCTCTGCCCGGTGGTGCCAGGGAAGAGTTTCTGCTGGCGTGGTGCAATGAGGCGAGACAGGTACCTGAGCTCACGGAGGGTGAAGGAGGGCTTCCTTGCTCTGGGCGCCATTTTCAGATATTATCACCTGATTGCACGCAGCGGGCTTCTCGCGCATGCGCATTGCAACTTGCGCAACGATTTACGTGCAACTGCGCCACTCATGTGGCGCAGGTCAGACATGTATTGCGTCCATGTGCGTGACAAACTACGTGCATGTGGCCTACGCAGCTGGCGCATGTTGCCGTTAGTGCACGTGCAACTCCGCCACGCAAATGCAGAAATTGTCGCAAAAAAGGGCACACATGCGCAACACACATTATACACTGCTATGTGTCTTTTTTTAAATACTCAAACAAAACATTTCAGATTGTTATTGTGTATACACATTTTGGACTTAAACCTACCAACACCTGCACAATGGTTCTTAGCCTTTTGTGTGATGTCATGTGCTATGTCTTTCACAGTGGAATGACTGCCAATACCGCAGATAAAATAGCAATGTCTGCTTAGAAAACATCAATGTGGGCTATCAGTCACCATGCTAATATTTTTGGGTGTGCTTACACCATTTAATATAGTCTCCCGATCCACACAGGTTAAGGAAGGCCATCACAGGGGCTATCATCAAAAGGGTATATAGAACGTTCCACATTCCTCCTTATTTCTAAACACCACCAAAATATTGTCATTTAGACAAATCTTTGTTGTTGTTGAGAATCAAGGGTGAATGTGTCACACATTCTATCTAGCCTTTCAAGGTCTGGGACATGTGTACCTTGGAGAATGACAATCTTATATGACAGAGGTGTAAGGCCGGGGTCTCCAAATCAAGACCTTGAGGGCCACAAACCAGTTACGTTGGCAAACTATCTCTAATGCATATATATCTGATGCCAATTCATAATGGATATCCTGAAAACCTGACTGGCCTGGCGTTCCCCGAGGAATGGGTTGATAAACACTGCCCTTTATACTAACACACCCCTGGCTGCATACATTGGGACTGAGGACCACCACATGAACTTTTTCCCTTTTTTATAATGATAGGCTCAAAACAAAGATACCCATGATGCACTGCACATGCAAAAAAGCAGTCCAGACATAACATTCAGATGTGTTATGAGGGCAATGAACCCACTCATCCTGATACTTTTAAATAAGCATGTAGATCAATGACATAGAGCTTATACTGAGCATCACATTGTGCAGGCCCTGGTCTCACCCTGAGAGTGAGAGGGGAGACACAACACCATGTCCAAGGCAACAAGATAAGCTAAGCTAGTCTATGTTGTGTGTACACATCAGTGACTGTGTCTGATGGGTAGGTCTTCTAGATCCATTGCTAACTACACTTGTGTCCATCTCTTATTTGTGTGTCAGGTTTATACATTTTATAATTTTATGATAACACATTGTACATATTCTGTGTGTTACACAGCAACACATTAATTAGGTTAGTTTAGTAAAGGGGGGGGAGAAGTTGTTTGAAATACATAGACAGATTATTTTACAACAACACCAAAACTGAGCAATACAACTCATGGTCACCCAGAAACACATCCACCTTCACTACAATGGTGGTGCTTGAGGAAAATGTAAACCTGCCTACAGCTGATGGAGTGACACCAGCTAAGAGGGTCCATGCATTTATGTGAACATCCAGACCACACAGTAGGCCTGGAAATGCTCAGCAGACCACCAAAGCGCACATTCACCAGCCTCAAAAGCACAAACACTGCACCCTTCTAGGTGTGGCAGCAAACTGCTAGCTCATCCATAGTGCATATTACTGGTGAATAGGTGTGGACCACAAACTGGGATGTCTGCACACCCACAAAGCAGCTAAGCTAGTGATTGGGCCCCAAAAGGAAACCCATACATATCACTTGCAGAAGATGTGGATTACACTATGGCTGACCTAGCCATGTCATGCTAACTGCTCAGTTAGGGTGAAATTGAACTTCGAGCAAGACATGCAGGGGCTACCATGTCCATGTTGCTGATGGTGCACACTACAATGTCCAATACATTGACTAATGATCTATCCTCATGCATCATGGCAAAGGCAGCCTGTCTGAGGTATGCCCACAATACCTTGCTCCTCATTATGCACATAGACAAGCTAACAATGGACACAGAGCAAACATTGTGCGCTGAGTAATATGTTTAACAAATCACACACTGGATGGACAGGCACACATTCACACACCTATGCCATCACTGTGCCAATATAGCTTGCTTTTGCAGTCTCGGACATCTGAGCAGTCCTGGACCCAGTACAGGCATGGCAATGGTATGGCATACTGTTGGTGTCACAACACAGGGTGGTGAACATTGTCATGCACCTGACCTGAGACACACTTCCCAAACATCTGACATATTGGTGTTCTAATGCTCACTAACCATATTGTGCTTGACGTTGGCATTGATCTATGTAACCTTTCACATCTACACGTTGATATATGTTTACTGTTTTTCATGGTTTATGGTGACAGTGCTACGGTGTGCACGTACTAGTTATTTGAGATGTACAGAAGGGCCAATATCATGACTGTCCTGTAGTGTTTGGTTAATGGAGCCTGTGTCTCTGCACATTTATGCTCCTGTTGGTTGATACTCTCAGCCTGAGGTCCCCAACTCCAGTCGTGTTGCCCCACACACTGATCATGTTTTGCAACTGTGCCTCAGGAATATGCATGAGATACATCTGCAAACCATGGAGCAGCATATGGACATGGAGAGACACATCTTTATTTCCCACTTCATAAGATGTAAATGATTTGTGACACTCCAGGACTGCATTTGGGGAATCTGCTCTATGTAATACAGATGTTTCTAATTTCTGTACACTTTCATGTAAAATATAGAGGTTTTACACATGTGTGCATTATCTGCACTACAGGATCTTTTATTTTTCTAAATACTTGCATGGTGTGACAATTGAGGGGACTGTGTTGGCTGAGCAGACACACGAGATTTGAACATGTGACTTTCTGCTCCTGTAGTCACTGCCTGTGTGCTTTGCACCACCATCTTGACACAGGGGCAGTGCATTCCCAGGAAAATACATGGCTGTTTCTCAGACAGACCCTGTCACTTGCAGTGCACAGCGCCCACTTAATACAGACCAGGCCTTGGTGTGATGTGCACAGCTGCCAACAGTTCCCCTGCCATCACCATGCTCACATTGCCTTATATTGGCACATGCACAGCAGATGCACAATCAGTGACCCTCCAGAGGTGCATTTCTTGGAATCTACTGTAGAGGATGCACATGTTTATTTGGTGTGTGGTGTTGAAGGGAAACCAAAGAAATAATTTATATCACAATATCTGGATTATCTGCCACAAAGGTTCTGTCTTACATGCCATGTTCCAAAGTGGTTCCATTCTGGGGGCTCGTTTGGCAGGGAAGCACAGACAAAATTTGAACCTCTGACCTTCTGTTCGTGTAAACACTGACTGTGTGCACTGGACCACGGTTTTGCCACATCATGGCTGCATTCCCTGGGGAATCCATGGCTGTACATCCAATATAGGCTGTCTGGTGTGGTGGCCAGGGCCAGCCTACACACACCTAAGGCACTGTCTGTTGTGGCTTGCTGCCATTGCCCCCTCCATCACTTGTACACCTCGCACAACATGACGACATGTCGTTATCTGGAAAAAAACATATAGCTTCATTGCATTGTGCCACTCCAGGACTGAGTTGTGAGGACTTGCCTGTACCTAATGCCCATTTTGGGGGGGGGGGGGGGCACGGTGTTAGGTAAAACACTGGTTTTGGAAACATGATTATTTACTCTGCCATCACTGAGTGTCTTCACTTTCTGTGTTTGGTGGTGGGAAAAAAAAATATGTGCAGGATTAGCAGTGGGCCCAACTAGGCTTTGAACCTGTGACCTTCTGTTCTTGCATGCACTGTCTGTGTGCTTTGCACCACTGTCTAGTCACAGATTGGGTGATTTCCCTGGGAGGCTCATGACTGTGCATACAGCAGGGCCTGTCTGTTGCAGTGCACGGTGACAGACAACACATGGCTAGGTCACTGTTCTCTGGGGATGGCAGCCACTGCCTCCTGCACCACATGTACTCGTCTGCAAACATGGTGGCATGTCCTTCTCTCAGAAAACTCTAAAAATTACCTGATTGCATTCTGGCATTACAGTAATGCATGTGGGGGATTTTGCTGTAAGTGAGGACCATTGTTGTGGGGTGTGTGCGGTGTTGGTTAACATATAGGTTTTTTCAACATGCTTATGTTCCCTGCAATACAGGGGTGTCTGTGCCATCTTTGTTTCGTGATGGATAAAATTTACAAACTGGTCTGGCAAATGTACCATCTGGGATTTGAACCTCTGGTCTTTGAGGTACTGTATCTGTCTGCTGCACCACACAGACTGTGCACTCCCTGGAGATAGTACACCTAGCAGGATGATGTCACAAACCCTGCTGTGCGCATATTTACTGTGGGCTCCTTCAACCACTGTCAGGACAAACGTGAAAATAAAACACACGAAGGGCCACAGAACAATGGGGAAAAACATATACACAAGCAAGGCAACAGTGATATTAATGGCCAACCATTGCATACACTAACGGGACATCTGCAAAGTAAACGCCTGCTTTTTGGAACACTCTCCGCTCCCAACACCTTTCCAGAGGTAAATTTTTATTTTGTGCTTTCCTGGGTGTGTATTTTATTTTTCAACATTTCTATAACTGTTCCACAGCTGACATAATCTTTATCATATTTTTGTGCTGCTCATTTTTTATTTTAAATTGCAGTTTTGTGCTGTACACATGGATCACATTGCTGACGTTTTGCAGGTTTCCCCGGGTTTCCTGTACATTGCTGACGGAAATGGTTTCTCTTCCCTTTAAATGCTTTCTAGCGCGAGTATTTCACTCGCGGTAGTTTTCACATGCAAATTCGGGCCCGATACCGTGCGGGGAGGCTCTCCCCTCCCACTCTCCACCCATTGACCCCGTCCCTCCGCCCTCCGGAGCCTTCCTCCGCCCTCCTTTCGCCGTTCTACGCCTCTATCGGACATTTGCGGCCACGCACTTGTACGGGGCCCGTTAGTGAGCCGCGTACCTGTGCGGGAGTGACACGCACGTGTGCGGGGCGTTTAAACGCGTTTCTGCGCGTTTCAGTGCTGCGTTGCCGTGCGCTATTTTGCGAAGCGCTATTTTGCGGACTTTAGTAAACATGCCTGTTAGTGTCAGAAAGCTAGGTCTGAGTCAAAGGTAATAGGTCCTTCAGCAGGACAATGACCCAAAACATACATCCAAAAGTACAAAAGAATGGTTAAAAAGGAACAAATGGACTGATCTAAAGTGGACAGCAATGAATCCTGATCTCAATCGAATGGACAGCTGAAATCTGCAATTTGCTAAAAGGAATCCTGGAAACATTCATGAGCTGGAATAAATCGCAGTTGAAGAGTGGGAGAAACTACCAGCAGAAAGATGTACAAAGCTTACAGTATGGATGGCTACATGAAACATTTGGAGTCATTTCTGCCAAGGGTTGTACAACCAAATATTAGTGAAGGGTACCATTAATCCTCTCCAGGTCATATTTTGTTTTTTTTTCTCAGAAATCACTAGCCCAAGTTGCACAGACCATCTTGTTTTTGTTTTATAACTTTGAACATACTATTAAAATATTATAATGACATGCTGCTGGAATATTTCCAATTATTTCTTAAGATATTGTACATAACCTACCTAAAATGCAAGGGTGCCAATAATGTTGACCACAACTATACATACTGTATCAGTGATTGACATTTAAAGGCACATTTTACAAATGACAGTCTAGTGCAATCTGGGATATCCAAACCGGAATGTCCGAAAAAACCAGGCACATCGAAATTCAGGCAGGATTTTACAAAAGCGGACGTGCCTGATATGGATGTTTGTGGGGGCATCTACACAGGCATCCCTGGAATAATATTTAAGACTGTGGATGCCTAGGAAAAGCATATTGGTTAGAGTAGTGGGCTAGGACCAGGGAAGCTGGGGTTTAAATCCCACCGCTGCTATCATTGTGATTGTGGAGAGTACTGGGAATGGTGGAGCGCCATCTTCTCTATACCCTCCGGATGTTTTATGGTAAAAATGAACACTTTCCCAATGCCTATTCGTGCCAGGAGCAGAACTAAACATCCTGAAGTTTCTGAACTCAAGCGAGGATGTCTAAGTCTAGGGCACCAGCCCAGACATGCCTCCACCATGCCCCCTACCTAATTGGATATCTCAGCACTAGAAAAATCTTTAAAAGCCATTTGTAATATGGCTCAAGGGAGGTCTCAGTGAGTTGTACATCTGCGTGCACATTTTCAGATGTCCAAATCACAACTAAAGCTTGTAAAATGACCCCCCACAGTATTGTGAAGGACAGCAGAGTGCCACCATTTATTTATTTATTAGCTTTTATATATCACACAATTTAGTATCAGAGCGGTTTACAAGAAACAAGAACAGTCAAGTAACTTTACATAGAACAGGCGTAAACCGTCAAATCAAGCAACTTTACATAGAACAGGCATAACTGCAAAACTAAGTAACAGAGGCGGGTAATTATTAACAAGCAAATGCGTCAACGTAAGAGATAGGGGGTAGGGATAAAGAGGGGAAGGGGAAGGGGCAGGGGGAGGGATCGAGGCGGGGAAATAGGGAGAGGATGTAGAACTAAATACATGATGTGTAGTCCATGTCTAGACTTGTACATCTCAGCTGTTTCTTCTTTGTGCAGGTAAACAATTACAATTGTTCAGTTGACCCTCTAAACTCGAAAACTCATGACAAAGTTGCAACAGGATCTTTAAATTCCAGATCAGCCTCTCCATATCCAACATAAGACTACTCCTCCACTCTCCACAGAAGATAGTCATCCTGAAATATGGGGGACTGTTGAATAAGATTTGTTTCCAGCATTCATAACTATGCTTGGACTTTAATTTACTACTACTGCTACTTACCATTTGTATAGTGCTACATAGCATATGCAACTTTACAAATATCTAATCAAGATGAACAACAATACAAAACTGGAAACTTGAATATGGTAAGATACACAAGTGGTGAATAAGAGAGGGGCATCAGGATCCATTCATTCTATATGTATTTTGTTTTCATGCTGTTGCCTGCCAGCATTGTACCTCCCTATGTGCTTATATGCATGTTGTTGTTGTTAAGTGCCGTTGAGTCGGAGTCGACTCATGGCAACCCTCTGGATAGCTATCCTATATTGTGTTCAGTCTTCAGTCAGGCGGCTCATTGTTGATAGACTGGCACCCGTAGCTGCTGTTATTGTAGCGATCCATCTCATTGCTGGCCTTCCTCTTTTGCATTGACCTTCTATCTTGCCAAGCATGATGTCTTTCTCTAATGATCTCTCTCTTTGCATGATGTGTCCGAAGTATGAAAGTCGAAGTCTTGTCATCTGAGCTTCTAAAGAAAGCTTAGGTTTGATCTCATCTAGTACCGACTGGTTTGTTCTTCGGGCAGTCCATGGTATACACAGTATTCGCCGCCAGCACCATAATTCAAAGGCATCAATTTTCTTTCTGTCTATCTTTTCCACTGTCCAGCTTTCACATCCATATGATGTTATTGAAAATACCATGGCTTGAACAAGTCGAATCTTTGTATGGAGAGAGACATCTCTGCTCTTGAGAATCTTATCTAGGTCTTTCATAGCCATTCTGCCAAGAGCAATGCGTCGTCTGATTTCTTGACTGCTTGTTGCTTCTTTATTGATAGTTGATCCAAGTAGGTTAAAGTTGTTCATGATTTCAATTTCTTCTCCTTCAACGATGAACCTGTTGATTATGCCAGTTGTCATGATCTTTGTCTTCTTTACATTAAGGTGCAGACCCATTTTGAGACTATGTTCTTTGATTGTGAGAAGCAAATGTTTCAGATCATCTTCACTTTCAGCCAGTAATGTGGTATCATCAGCATAGCGAAGGTTGTTGATGAGCCTTCCACCAATCTTCACACCTCTGTTGTCTTCATACAGTCCTGCTTCTCTGATGATTTGTACTGCATATAAATTAAACAGGTAGGGGGAAAGTATGCAGCCTTGTCTTACACCTTTGCTTATTTTAAACCATTCTGTTTCTCCTTGTTCCGTTCAAACTGTTGCTTCTTGATCAATGTACAGATTGTGCAAGAGAACGATCAGGTGTTCTGGTATACCAATGCTTCTTAATGTGGCCCAGAGTTGATCATGGTTTACACAGTCAAAAGCCTTGCTATAATCGATAAAGCACAAATAGATATTCTTGATGTCTCTCGTTCCTCTCTCTTTCCTGAACCCTGCTTGCACTTCAGGTAGTTCTTGTTCTAGGTATGGTTGTAGTCTCTTTTGAATAATCTTCAGTAGAATCTTGCTGGCATGTGGGATCAGAGCGATTGTGCGATAATTTCCACAGTCAGTTGGATCACCTTTCTTTAGTATTGGTATAAACACAGATCTTTTCCAGTCAGTTGGCCATGATGTTGTCTTCCATATTTCTTGGCAGAGCCTTGTAAGTACGGTAACAGCTGCATCAGATTGCTGCAATACTTCTATGGGAATGCTATCAATGCCTGCTGCTTTGTTCTTTGATAAGGCTTTCAATGCTGCTTCAACTTCTTCTTTCATCACCAATGGTTCCTGATCATAAGGTACAGGTTGAAACGGCTGTTGGTCCACTTGATCTAGGATGTATACCATCCGACCCAGGTGATTTGCTACTCTTCAGTTTATCTAATAGTTGTAATACATCTTCCCGATGTATCAATATTTCCTTCAATTCTTCCGCACCTTTAAATACCACTTCAGTCATGGGTAACATTCCTACATCTTCCTCAGTAAAGACCAAAGCAAAGAATTCATTCAGTCTCTCCACTATCACCTTGTCGCCTCTTACTACCCCTTTAACCCCTCTATCATCTAATTGACCAACTGACTCTCACAGGTTTTTTGCTGCGAATGTACTTGAAAAAATCTTTATTTTGCGTTTTTGCTTCTGCAGCAAGCTTCTTCTCAAATTCTCCATTTGCCTGCCTTATCAATGCCTTGAATTTGACTTGCCAGTGCTTGTGCTATTTCCAGGTTTCGTTATTTGGCTCTTTTTTCCATTTCCTGAAAGATGCTTTTTTGGCAACAGCCTCTCTGCCCTCACCTTTAAACCATGCTGGCAGTTTTTTGGACTTCCTTCCACTTTTCTTAAAGCGTGGAATAGAGCTGCTCTGGGCTTCCAAGATAGTAGTTTTCAACAACACCCAAGCTTGATGTAAGTCTTTAACCTTTGCAATTGCTCCTTTTAGTTTTTTCGTAACTATTTTCCTCATTTTATCATAGTCTCCCTTTCGAAAGTTAAAAGGTAGTACTGTGGATTTCCTTACTATCCCTCCTCCACTAATTAAATCAAACGCGATCATACTATGATCACTATTGCCAAGTAGCCCCAACACCCTTATCTCTTTCACAAGATCTGGTGTTCCACTAAGGACTAATATGGCTTCCCTCTGGTCAGTTCATGAACCAGCTGCTCCAAGAAGCAGTCATTTATTTCATCTAGGAAGTTTATCTCCCTAGCATGTCCTGCCGTGACACTGACCCAGTCAATACCGGGGTAATTGAAATCACCTATTATTATTACTGCGCTGTAACTTTTGTTAGGTTCCTTGATTTCTTTGAGCATTTCATCATCCATTTGTTCATTCTGGCCAGGTGGTCGATAGTACACCCCCACTGCCATCGCCTTCCCCTTTTTACATGGAATTTCAATCCATAGAGATTCTACAACAAATTTTGTTTCCTCCAAAACTTTAATCCTTTCTGACTCAATGCCCTCTCTACAGAGCGCAACCCCTCCACCAATTTGATCAGCTCTATCATTATGATATAGTTTGTACCCAGGTATAACAGTGTCCTCCTTCCACCATGTCTCTGATATTCCAATCATATCTAACCTCTCATTTAGTGCTATATATTCTACTCTCCCATCTTATTTTTTAGACTTCTAGCATTTGCATACAAGCATTTTAGAGACTGTATTTTATTCATATTAATCTGGCTATTGGTAGACATGGGTAATTTGGGATCTTTAAGCTCTGTCTGCTCCATACTCGAGGGCATTTGGGCTACTTTACTCTTTTTTGGAACCTCTCTGCTTTTGGTAGTATCCTTCAAGGATACATTCTTCTGAACCATGTGCTCTTGGGCGACTGTCGGCTTTCCCCTTTTATCTAGTTTAAAAGCTGCTCTATCTCCTTTTTAAAGGTTAATGCCAGCAGCCTGGTTCCATCCCGGTTAAGGTGAAGCCCATCCCTTCAGAAGAGCCCCTCCTTTCCCCAGAATGTTCCCCAGTTCCTAAAAAATCCAAAACCCTCATCTCTGCACCATTGTCTCATCCACGCATTGAGACTCCAGAGCTCTGCCTGCCTTTTGAGTCCTGCGCGTGGAACGGGAAGCATTTTGGAGAACGCTACCCTGGAAGTTCTGGATTTCTTTTCTTTTTTTATAAGTTCTTTATTAGATTTTCCAAAAAAACAAACACACAGTGAACAATAAGTAGACACATAACCAAAAGCAACCAAAGCACAATAAAACACTATAAAGCATTTCCCACCCCCCACCCCCCCAGGCTCTCAGGTAAAGGAGACAAAAACACATCAATGTCTGAAAAGGCAATCCCTGTCAGCTGTGTTGCCCGCCTAACTACAACACCACCACTACTGATTATTAGCATGACATGGAGACAAACTTCTACAATGAAACTACAGCTGAACGAGCAACATATTGGTCAAGGAGAGACCATTTATCATGGCAAAGCTCCCCTCTATCAGGATGATGGAGCTTATCATATAGCCGTTCATACTTGGCGTATTGACAAACCAGACTCCACCATTCACCCTGCCGCAGCCCCGCCGAGGACTTCCAGTGAACCAGTATCAACTTGAAAGCAACAGCTACCATGAAATTTAAAAGGAAGTCCTTGGCCTTACATCCACCCCGGGCTAACCCCAGGGACGGTAAAAAGACAATATTCTTAGATAGCTTGTCAGGTATGTCCAAGATCACTTGAATGGTACTCCAAACCGCTGCCCAAAAACGCTGGACATATGGGCACTCAAAAAACATATGTAAAAAGGTGCCTTTCGCTGTCTTGCAGGACCAACAAGCCCCTATGGATGACCGGTCCCACTTAGCTACCTTCACTGGTGTGAGATGGGCCCTATGCAACAGGAAATAAAGGGATTGTGTAATGGGCGCCGAGCGAGAGACCCTAGTTATAGTGCTCCAAAGCTGTGCCCACAAATCTTGTGTTCGTGCCAAAGGCAAGTCAAATTCCCAAACCCTGTATAGCCCCTTCGGGTCTCCACAGGCATAATCCCTA
Organism: Ichthyophis bannanicus; assembly: GCA_033557465.1. NCBI lineage: Eukaryota > Metazoa > Chordata > Amphibia > Gymnophiona > Ichthyophiidae > Ichthyophis > Ichthyophis bannanicus. Next base: position 267,057,943 of record CM066031.1, read on the forward strand.
AACAACGCATATATACCTGAGATGATGCCTTTTTGCCCACATATGACTTAAAGATTAAGTAGTAATGTGCCCTCCTCAACTAAATCTCGGACTGAAATCTTAGCTGCCTCGACGGTATGCTTGAGTTGCAACCATCGAAAGTGGCTATTCAGGGGCAAGGAAAATTCCTCTCTAAGGGAATTGAAATCCTTCCAGCCCGAATCCCCCACTAGTTGCCCCAAAACCCAAATTCCCCTGTCTTGCCAGCTACGCCAGGCAAATCTCCGCCCCCTGATCTTAAAAAGTGGGTTCCACCAAAGCGGTGTCCATCTGGAAGGCTGCCCATCCTTACCTGCCAATAGGAGCAACTGCGTGAAAGCAACTTGAGTGGCCCGCATCGCCCTGCCCTGCAACCCTTCCTCAGGATGTAACATCCCTAACAAATGTCTCAGGGGGTAGGGGCTCGCCATGTGGGCCTCTACTTGGAGCCATCTAGGACCCAGGGTCTCACCTTCAACATCCAGCCACAAAGTCCCTGCTTGAGAAGGAGTGCATGATGGTACCACTGGAAGTCGGGGAAGTGAACGCCCCCCTTTTCCTTAGGGGCTTTAAGTTTCCTGAGAGCGATACGTGGCTGGGCACCCTTCCAGAGGAACCCCAGAAGACTTCTCTCTAACTTAGCATACACCTCTACCGGCATTATAAAAGGGAGCATGCCCAACACATAGTTAATCTTAGGGACCAGCACCATCTTGATAACCTCAAGTCTGCCCCACCAAGTGAGATGTAGAGGGGACCATGCAAGTACTTTACTACGGACGAACCGAGTGAGCTCCTCTACGTTCACCTGTATAGTGTCCGCTACAGAGATACTATACCAGGCCCCCAGATATTTAATTCCAGCCGGCTCCCACCGGAACGGAAAGGGGGCCATCATTGCAGCTGTTGGGCGGCTATTTAGCGGGAAGGCCACTGACTTGTCCCAATTTATCTTGTATCCAGAAATACTGGAGTAATTGTTAATTACGGTCAGAATCTGCGGGATCTCCGCAGGTTGCGTAAATAACAACAGATCATCTGCATAGGCGGATAGTTTCACTTTCGTCCCAGCAAAGTTAAGACCCTGAATAACTTCACATTCCCGAACAGCGATAGCTAAAGGTTCGAGGGCTAAATCGAAAAGTAACGGGGATAAAGGGCAGCCCTGGCGGGTACCCCGGTGAAGGGAAAAGGAGCGATGCAGGCGGCCATTAGCACAAACCCTCGCACTGGTCCTAGCATAGAGCAGCTTAACCTTTCCTATAAACCCCTCCCCAGGCCGAACCAATTTAATACAGAGAAAAGAAAGGGCCACTCCAGCCTATCGAAGGCCTTTTCGGCATCTAGGGAAAGGGCTACATAAGGAGACGAGCCCACTGCTGCCCTATCAATCAAATTACACAAAAGCCGGGCGTTGTCAAACGTAGACCTGCCAGGTATAAAACCACACTGGTCAGGGTGGACTAGATCCTCAATTACTAGGGCGAGCCGTTTGGCCAAAATACTCACGTATATTTTATAATCTGCATTTAGCAAAGATATAGGTCGATAGTTCCTGACATTTTCTGGAGTTTTCCCGGGTTTCTCCAAGACCACAATAGTGGCCTCTGAGAAATTACCGGGATGGCCAGATTCCTTTTCCAACTCCCCAAAATACAACATTAAATAGGGAATCAGCTCATCACTCAGAACTTTATAAAGCTCTGCCGGTATCCCATCGGGGCCCGCGGCCTTCCCCCCCATCATAGTTTTGATGGCCGTGGAAACCTCCTTATAAGAGAAAGGCCTGCCAAGCTGTTGGGCTTGCTGCTCGCCTAATGTAGGGTGTCGAAGCGGGTCAAGGAATTGCGCAATTGCTACAGGATCTGCAGTGGCCTCCGAGGAATACAGCCTATTATAAAACGATGAAAACTCTTCTAGAATTTGATCATCCTCAACCAATCTAGTCTGATTATCATCCACGAGAGAAACAATTCTAGACTTCTCCCTACTCCCGTGCAGGGTACTCGCCAGGAGCTTGCTGGACCTATTTTGCTCAACGTGATATCTGGCCGCTTGTTTCAACATTACTTGCTCTATCTCAGAGCTCAACAGCTCATTGTATTGAAATCGTAACCTCTGCAACCTAATCAAAATCCCCGCAGCAGGCTGCCGAATCCATAGCCGCTCCCCTGCTCTAATCTGACTTTCCAGGGCTGCTAACTGCTCCCTCCTCCTCTTGGCTTCCTTGATCTTGTAACTTGTGATAGTAGCCCTTAGGGAGGCTTTAAAAGCCTCCCACCAGGCCCAACTGGCAGTATCCCCTAGTTTGTTATTCAGAAAGTATGACTGAATCGCATCCCTTAGTTCGGATTGGAAGGAAGGCTCCGCAAGCCAAGCCCTATTAAAGGACCACACTGGACGACCTCCAACAGCCGCCTGCATTGGGACCTTGAGCGTGATAGCGGAGTGATCAGACACAGTCCCTCCCAAAATTTCCGCTGAACAGCAGCCCGACGCCAGGGACCGAGAGACTAGAAAGAAATCTATCCTGGAGAGAGAATTGTGTACTGGCGAATGAAACGTATAGTCCTTCTCAGAAGGATGAAGCAATCTCCAAACATCGACCAGTCCACAATCCTCTTTGAGAGCTATAAAGGCACAGTCTGCCCGAGAGGGTCGGTTTATCCGCGCAGGGCAGCGGTCTATCAAAGGCTCATTTACCAGGTTAAAATCCCCCCCAGCAATTATTGGGGCAGTATAATTCTTCTGTAGGGCACAGCTCAAGGCACTAAAAAAATCAGGGTCATCTTTATTCGGGCCATACACATTCACAAGTGAGAACCGAGTACCCCAACTTCTATCAGGGACCATGCCACCTCCCGTAGGCATCATTATTGGCTTGAACTACCGTAGCCCCCAACGCCTTCCGGACTAGGATGGCAACCCCATTTTTTTTACGGTCCGCTGGGGAAGAGCCCGCCAGAAAATACCTCTTGCCCTCTAGTTTCATGGTTTCCTGAGTGGTAAGATGGGTCTCCTGCAATAGTACTACATCTGCCTGGTGCCGAGCACAATACGCTAGAATTTTTTTCCTTTTTATGGGGGTCTTAATGCCCTTCACATTTAAAGACAAGACATTTAGCCAATTAGCCATTGCCGTCTAGAAAGCAGTATATTCTAAATGGCAGGACATAACTATGCATCATATCTCGGGATTGGCTGCCCCTATAAGTAACCTTTGGAATCCTTCCCTGAGAGCCAACAAACCCCCCCCAACAAAACTCCCCCTGAGAACAATAAAAACTGGGGTGAGACAGCAAAGGCAACCAACAATACGCAGCCTAGCCCCCATGGATATTACCCGCCACCCCCTTTTATTCATGTCTTAAAAAAGGAAATAAAATTAAAATCAAAACAAGAGAGAACAACAAGGTCACACATATACAGCCTGAGAACTCGGCGAGGGGGCTCCCCCGTGTCTAAGAACATAACCAGCCATACTCAGCTCAACATCCCTACACAGGCCTACCGGACAGCAAAATTATTTTTGTGTTTTTTTTTTTGTTTGTTTGTTTTTTTTTAATTTGACTGTCCAACCCGGCACTGCGCCACGAGAAACTCAGGCCCGGCTCCATTGACATTGGGAGGCCACGTAGGTACCATGAGTCAACAGATCCGCAATCCATCCAGGGACGAGACTGTCCTCCAGCAGGCACTGCCAATTAACTCGACTGCATTTGCAAGGCCTCTTGGCCTTCAATATATACCGCCAGTTCTGCAGGATCCTCGAAGGTCTTGGTCTCGTTGTTTAAGGTCACCTTGAACCGGGCTGGACTAAAAAGACCATACCGTGCTTGCAGGCGCTGGAGCCGAGGCCGAAACGCCAGGAATTGCTTGCGTCGTGTAGCGGTTGGTTTACTAAAGTCTGGATAGAAGGCCACTCACTGACCACCAGGCAATAGGGGCTGAGCGGCCTTAGCTGCCATCAGGATTTGAAGGGCATGCTGGTGCCGGAGGACACAGAATATCATCGGGCGTGGAAAATTTAGAGCGTTGGTTAGCTGGGTTTGAGAGCCGGTGAGCCCTTTCTATTTCAAGCGGGCGAGAGAATTCCACCTTCAGGAGCTTTGGAATCAGAGATTCTAGGTAACTGATGGGATCGCTCCCCTCGACTCCCTCCGGGATTCCCAGGACTCGAACATTATTTCGTCGGGCCCTGTTATTTGCATCCTCATAGCTCTTCTCAAGCCCCTCCAGCTTACGAATCATCCTGGGGACGAGGGCCAGCCGCTCCTCATGCTCCGCCACAACCTTTTCCGCTCGCTCAATTCTTTGCGTGAGCTGTTGCATCTGTGTCGTCAACTCCTTCATACTGGTTTGCATGGCATCAAGAGATTCGCCATTGGCATCGACTCGGCAGTGGATCGCTCGCACCTCCTTCAAGACTTCCTTCAATCCCTCTGTGGCCTCGGACGGCGCCGCCATCTTTTGGGGAGAGAGAGGGTCAGATTTAGATCTCTTAGTGCCGGTCGCCGCCGCGGCAGCAAAGTCGAGTCGGGTCTGCTTGCCGGCTGCCATGTGCAACCCCTAGTGCCTCCAAACACTATAGTTTAGGCGGGTAAAGGTGCTGAATACCAGGAATCGAAACCTAGGGGGCCAGGAGAGCAACTCTTATGCGGCCATGTTGGTTCCTCGCAGGCTCCGCCTCCGGAAGTTCTGGATTTCAACTTCCTACCTAAAAGCCTAAATGTAGCCTCCAGAACCTCCCTACCACATTTTCCTATGTCATTGGTACCTACATGTACCAAGACAGCAGACTCCTCCCCAGCACTATCTAAGACCTTATCTAGGTGGCGCGTGAGGTCCGCTACCTTCGCACAAGGCAGGCATGTGACCAGGCGATCCTCACGTCCACCAGCCACCCAGCTATCTACATGCCTAATGATCAAATCACCAACTATAATGGCTGTCCTAATCCTTCCCTCATGGGCACATGGCCCTGGAGAAACTTCCTCAGTGCGAGAGGGTTTTACATCACCTGGAGGATAGGTCCTCATTACAGGATCGCTTCCTGCCACACCAGGGTGATGCTTTCCTGTCATGTGACCTCTCTCCTCCATGGCAACAGGGATGCTGCCAGACTGGAGGTGGGTCTTCAGGAATGTATCCCTGTAGGTCTCGTCTATGTACCTCTCTGTCTATGCACCTCTCGTCTATGTACCTCTCTGTCTTTCTTATGTTTTCCAAGTCTGCTACTCTAGCCTCTAGCCCATGGCTAGGTCTTTTTGTTAGCACTAGCGCCCCCTTTAATGCACCGGCAGCACAGGTGCACCCATGCTATCTGCCAATGCATTTAACATGGGCCAGTTTGGTAAGTTTTTGCTCTTAACATATGGCAACTGCAAAAGCTTAACTGCACTTTACTAAATGTTCCCTTTTGTGTCTTCCTTCTCTCCACTGATATCTGATTTTCTAAAGAATCAGTAACAGGAAAATAGCTATCCTGTTCATACTTTACATGCCAGAGCTCTACAATATGTGAGTTTCATTTCAGCGTAGTAGGAAAAAAGTTTATTTTAAATTCACAATTTTCAAACATGATATGGTGTCTCTGGCTTTTTTTGAAGCATCTAATCACTCTGCTATAGACCAAAGTATTACCTCCAGGAGACACTTTATGGGGATAATTTTATAATTATCCATGTAAAGTTATGCACCATCAATATATGTAAATCACATATTATCCATTACTTATGTACGTGGATGGGTCTTTCCACATGAACTTTATGTGGACACCATTCTGTAAGTACACATGTCAGGCTGAAGGGGGCATACCTCCAGAGTGGGAGTGTTCATGGGAAAAGCTTGGACGCAGCATGGGTGAAGTGCAGATTTACATGCACAAGTTATAGAATGTAGGCACAGGCATCTACACCAAGTCAAGGGTTGTGTAAGTGATCATGCCTAGCTTTGGCATGCATATCCCACACTTAATGAGCCTGATCTCAGCTGATCTCAGAAGTTAATAAGGGTCAGACCTGGCTAGTACTTGGATGGTAGACCAACTTGGAATACCAAGTGTTGTAGACTTACTGTGCAGAAGAAAGGCCTGGCAATCTACTTCTGGTTACATCCTGCCATGAAAACCCAGGGACTGGGTTGCCATGAGTCAGCATTGACTCAACGGCACACACACACATCCCACACTTTAGCCCCTATTTTATAAAGTATGTGGGTACTTCACTTTATAGATAGGCAAGATAGCTGTGCCCACAAGAATGCACATTAATCTAGGAGTGCCTTACAAAATTACCCACTAAATAGCATCATTCCGGTTATAGTAGCATATGAGTAACTGCTGAGGTTCAATTATAGTTGTTGTGCCATCTGTGGCAAGTAGTTGGTGGTATGATTTAATTGCTCTATTGTTGGGTATATATTGCTGAATTGTGTATTTAACTCTGCACTGTTTTAAGTCATATGTATGTAATGCAGTAATCTGTCTAGATCTTTGGGTAGTTCAGACTACAGATATTTTTAAATAAAAAATACTCTCTTGATATTGAAACGGGATTTCATTATTGATATGTGCTGGCTTTAAAAGCATTTGACTGGAATGATTTCAATTAATATATAATGAGCATCAGTTTGAACTTCAGTCTTTAGACACCAGTCCTTGGGAATTATACAGTAGCAAATGCTAGCTGATACATTTTAAAAATAAGGCTAGCAAATGTGGAGAAATCCCATCCTTCTGCAATGTGTTACCCAACCTCAAGTTACAGGCTGAAGTCTGACTCTTGGTGATAACAGACTTCACTTTGCAAAGCCTCAAGACAATAGCTGAACAAACTACAGCATTAAAATCTTCCTCTCGCACAATGCCTGTCTTTAATTGTGAAGCAGGTTTGGCAGATTGAGAGGCAACCTGGCAGAGACCGAGTGACTCAATTGTTTGCTTGCTCGTGATTAGATTCATAACAAGGGTCCGTATTGCACCAACATGATGTAATTTATATGTGCGGCAGCATAGCCATCGATCAGCTGCACACAAACACACACCCTCTTTCCTTCTCCACAGATAGCAACAGAAATAGATTCTCTTACCTGTTTTAGATATTCAATTAATTTTGAGGCATGGCTAGCAGTATTGATATTTATGCTTTCATCAACCTTGCTGGAAAGACAGATATCATTATCTTTGGCTAAGCATCATTATGCAGGCCTGTGTGAAAGAAAATGGATGAGTCAAAGAAACAAAAGTATGTTAGCAGTAGAGAAGTGGGATTTAAAGTATATAGTAACGTTTGTTTTTAAATCATTTTATTCGAGAAATCAGGGCACTAGCTCACAGGGCTCAGTGTAAACTGTGACAAAGCAGGGCTTCAAAGAACTGAAAAAAGATTTCACATTTCATCACAATTAGTGAAATCTCAATTTTAGAAAAATCTGAGGTCACATAGATGCATGTCTCTGGAAACATTTGCCAGTTGTCATTTTTTTCTCATGCTAAAAAATAGCTTCATTCAGTTTTCTGATGCAGTCTTGCCAAAATCATAAAAGTTTAGTTTTTTTTATGACTTCTCTTTTGTCTAAAATGATTTTAGAAAAATTAAAACTTGGAATTCAGAAAGATTTCAGTCTCCTAAAAAGTTGATTCCCTCCCCCCTGAGATTTGGGTTTCCATTTGCTCAATAGTGCCAGCTATTTATTTATTTAGTTGTATTTATATCCTGCTTTTCACTGGGTCAAAGTGGTCAATTGGGGGATACATTTAACACGAGGGGATATGAGACACATATGCTAATACTTACAGGGAACATAGGCAATGGAGGGTTAAGTAGCTTGCCCAAGACCACAAGGAGTGCCTGTAGGACTAGAAATCCCAGTCCCTTTGGCCTGAAATTGCTGTCCCCAGGTGGGATTTGAACCCCCAGCCCTCTGGCCTAAAGTACCTTGTCCTAACCACTAGACCACTCCTCCCTCTAGATATTTGAGGGGTTCCTGAATAGCAATGTTCATCAAAGAATTTATTCAGGATTTAAACTGACCAAAATGTACTAATCGTGAGCAGAATGCAAGAAATTCAATCCATTCATGCCTTCCTTGACCAGACCTACAACAGCTGCGCACTGCGTACGCCTTATAGCACTATACAGATGAACGGAAGTAGTAGCAATAACATTTAAATGCTCCAGAACCCTGTATCCCAAATGTATTTGCTCTCCATCGGAACAGGGATTTGATTTGATTTATTTGCTCAATATACTGTTTTTAACCAGAAGGTATTAAAGCAGTTTATAATAGCATGACAAATAACTAATTACATTTCAGGGAAAGCTATACAATATCCAATTAACATTATAATAACTTTTCATTACAGCCTAATCTGATTTGCAATAGACTTGTCTCCCTTAAAATGCTAATCCCCTTACCAGACATAACTTTAGCTAAACAAACATGCTTTCAATGCTTTGCTGAAAGATACTGGTGATGCTTCCCGATTCTTGTTGCAGATTAGTTCATAACTAAGAACCTATGTACAATAGCTAAAATCACTGGTCCTGGTAGTTGTCAATAATGACACACAGATAACTGCACCAAAAGAACACCAATTACACCACATAAAAAAAGAACTTCTGCACAATTTTGAAACCCAATAATATATTGTCTAAGCTAAGGAGTTGGTATTAACTTAAGCTTATGCAAATACTTAAGGATTTCAAACCCGATCCAATAAGGATCTCTAATAACTAATGAGGTGAAAAGACCTAAGTGCATAAGTTGTTGCCCTTCTAATAAGCTGTTACCCACCAAAAGAGAGTTGCCTTATTAAACATCAGTGGTCTAAAAAACTCCTCAATAAACACAGAGGAACTAAGTTTAGAGCCTCAATCAAAAAAAGTCAAACTTTTATTACCTCAATAAAATAAAATCCCAATAATATATTAATAATTTACGTGGAGCCTGATCCTAGTAGGACATGTCCGGACCCAATTTTGCACTGCAGGAGCCTGACATTCCCGTGGTTGCAGGATTGGGCCCTTAGACAGCCCGGTGTGCCCCTGCATATCGTCAAGGACATCCACCCCACATGCCGGTGTGACTGCCACAGTGCCCTCCCTGTCACCCCGCCACCTGACCCCTGAAAGGGCAGCCAGGGCCCGAATTGGATGGCACGGACTCACCATGGGTGTCCTGTTTCTCCGTGTGGGGGCTGCCAGGCAGAATCAGAGGGGCGTCCTGTGCTTTATTCCACCTTAGAGATAGAATAAGTAGGGCATTCCCCCTCCCCTCCCGGTGATCCCCGGATATACAGAGCCGTCACCTAAATCGGTTCTGTACATCCAGATGTCGGGCCCGCCCATGCTCTGCCCACTCTCCACTTCTGTGCTGCCCCCATCCCCCGCAGCATACATAGCGGCTCTGTATGTGCAGCGGGACAAGAAGGTGGAATTGGTTCATGGTGGATAATGGAGCTGGACATCCCATCAGGACATACAGCCCCACTATTCACCTTCCTGGATCGGGACCATAACCAATATATTCAAGATTAATCAGTATCGGTTAGCAACCAAAGTGTCTTGATATCCTGCACATGGCAGGTAACCACCGATGAGACAACAGTGCCTGAAATGAAAAAGAGAATTTTCACAGAGCAATCAAACTCAATAGCACCATAGAAATACTAGAAACATAGAAAAATGATGACAGAAAAAGATCACATGGCCTATCTAGTCTGTCCTTCCATATCAACAACTACAACAGTCCCCTTTTTTCCTTTAGAGATCCTCTGCGTTTGTCCCATGCTTTTTTGAATTCAGATACCATCCTCATCTCTACCACCTCCACTGGGAGACTATTCCACACAATCCACCACTCTTTCCGTAAAGAAATATTTCCGCATATCACTCCTGAATCTATCCCCTTTCACCCTTATCCCAGGTCCCCTCGTAGCAGAACTTGCTTTCAATTGAAAGAGGCTCTCCCCATGTGCATTTATGCCATGGAGGTTTTTAAACATCTATATCACTTACTATATCACTTAGCTTCAAATATGGTGCCAGCATCCCACGAAGACAAATGAAGATACTAAGGTCCGACAAAGATCTTTGTTTCTCCATTAGGCTTCATCAGGGTAAACATTAATGTCATTTCTAAATGCATTTCAAAAGAACATTCTAACAGTGACATTAGTGCTTGCCGAAAGTACAAAAATCATTGATGGCACCTCCTGGATGACCAATCGTTTCAAGAACAGGCTCTGTTCTAGAACCCCTTTGAAATTTGCTGATTTTTTTCTATGACCATTTGTCCCCTTGATATCCTCTTAGGTACGAGACTCTGCTGATCTTATTAATTTTTTAGATCCTTTTAGATACAACTGCCCTCTGTCTAGTCACTCTATAGAGTCTTAATAAACCAACATTCCCCAGGAAGGAGCCATTAAGGTAGTACGCAAATATTTGAATTTTAGAACATGTCTACTTCATCCTCCCACTGAGTTTCTTGTGGAGATGGCCCAAATAGCCTTAACAAAAAACTATTTTGCGTTTGATGGGTGTTACTACCAACAAGTTAAAGGTACAGCCATGGGCACAACTATCAGGCATGTTTACTAAAGTCCGTTGCTGTGCGGGTTCCCGTTAGTGTGCTGGTGCCATATAAGGAGTGGGCGGGCCAGGCAGAAAAAAGAGAAAAAACGGACTAAAGCGATCGCACATATGCGTGGGGCGCAAGTGTGCGGGGTCTACATTAGCGCGTCAGAAGAGCAAGAGGGGCGCTGCTGACCACACACAAAAGAACCCAGCTGTAGTACTACAGTTAAGACACTGAGCAATGGTGCAAGGGGCAGGGGTTCGAAATCCCACAGTGCGCAATGAACAAGGCTGTTTCAGGCAGTACCTAATATGGGGAAGAATATAGTTTAGGAGGCAGTCCAAATTTTTGTCGCTGAATGTGGTGCGCCGAAGTGCAAGGACAAGAAAAGAGCCACAGCGCAAAGGTGAAGACACTGACCAATGGTTCCGTGTGCAGGGGTGTAATACCACACAGTGCACACTGAAAGCAGTTGTCTGTGTAATAATTTTTGCAGTCACACAAATCATGGCCGTCAGAGGTACTTGCGCTGCTGTGCGTAAAACGGCGAAGGAACGTTTTTGGAGGGCTCCGAATACTGGGAGGCATAAGTTGCGCACTGATGGAAAAGCAGAAGTGCTGAGCCAAAGCCTGATGTTTGGAACGTTGACCAATGATGTAGGGAGCAGGGGTTCGATTCCCCCACCCCAGTGCACACTGAAAGCATCTGTCTGTGTAATTTTTTTTGCATTCTGAAAAATCATGGCGGACAGAGGTGCTTGCGCTGCTGTGCGTAAAACGGCGCAGGAACGGTTTTGGAGGGCTCCGAATACTGGGAGGCATAAGTCGCGCACTGATGGAAAAGCAGAAGTGCTGAGCCACAGCCTGATGGTTGGAACGTTGACCAATGATGTAGTGAGCAGGGGTTCGATTCCCCCCCCACCCCAGTGCACACTGAAAGCATCTGTCTGTGTAATTATATTTGCATTCTGAAAAATCATGGCGGACAGAGGTGCTTGCGCTGCTGTGCGTAAAACGGCGCTGGAACGGTTTTGGAGGGCTCCGAATACTGGGAGGCATAAGTCGCGCACTGATGGAAAAGCAGAAGTGCTGAGCCACAGCCTGATGGTTGGAACGTTGACCAATGATGTAGGGAGCAGGGGTTCGATTGCCCCCCCCACCCCAGTGCACACTGAAAGCATCTGTCTGTGTAATTTTTTTTGCATTTTGAAAAATCATGGCGGACAGAGGTGCTTGCGCTGCTGTGCGTAAAACGGCACAGAAACGGTTTTGGAGGGCTCCGAATACTGGGAGGCATAAGTCGCGCACTGATGGAAAAGCAGAAGTGCTGAGCCACAGCCTTATGGTTGGAACGTTGACCAATGATGTAGTGAGCAGGGGTTCGATTCCCCCCCCCACCCCAGTGCACACTGAAAGCATCTGTCTGTGTAATATTTTTAAAGTCACAAAAGAAATGGCCGACAGAGGTGCTTGCGCTGCTGTGCGTAAAACGTTGCAGGAATGGTTTTGGAGGGCTCCGAATACTGGGAGGCATAAGATGCGCATTGATGGTGAAGCATACCAGCTGAGCCACAGCATGATGGTTTGAACAATGAGCAGTACTGCAGGGAGCAGGGGTTTGAACACCCTCAGTGTATAATGAAGCCAGCTGGATGAATCATAGGACAATTTGGTTGCATAAGGGGTTCTGCTGCTGGTCATAAGTGTGTGTGCCAATGGTTGTTGAGGCATAATAATGTTGGACAGGCATATGGTGTTTATCTGATTTAAAATCACACAAACACTATCACTGTGCAATGGTGCAGAGATCAAGGGTTCCAATCACCCACAATGGCAAATGAACATGTCTGGCAGAGGCAGTACTTGGTAGGGGAAAGATTAGCTCAGGAGGGAGGTAGTTAATATGTGTGCAATAATTCCTTTCAAGCAAATGTACTCTCCCAGCACTGAAACATAACGTGTCGCTGAAGTCATCCCAGAGGACAGATCTCTAAATGCAGTGTCTGCAATGCCACCCTACAATGCTGCTGAAAGAGTGGCCGAGGGTGCGGTGTATAGGGTGCCCTATGAGGCAGGGAAAGGTCACAGTACTGTTTCTTCTGGCAGCATTGTGCATTGTAACGTATGTTAAAAAAAAGGTAGGTGTGCTGACACAGTTATGGGATACGTGATTTAGCAGTCAAGGACTGCAGACAGGCCCCGGTTAATGATATCAACAGGGTGTCAGAGTTAATCTCATATTGCAATCCTTTCCCTGGGCCTGTGTGCAGCCCGTCGCTGTGATATCATCAATAGCAGACCTGGGTCACGCCTTATTTATATACCAAGCTGTGGCTGTAGAGTGCACCTGGTGACTCCTATCAACATGGAATCTGAGTCAATATCATCTATTAAACTGCCCTATTACCACTGGCAACTGAAATGATTGGACTAACACAGCTCCATGTTATCCATGGTATGTTGTAAATACACACACCCCTATGTTATGAATGCTGACAACTGGTCAATACACCAATGATGTAGCAGGGGTCCTGGTTTTCTCATTCCAGTGAATAATTTTGCCAGAGGTATGTCCTCTCTCTGGGAGCAAGTGCACATCAAGCATCCCTGGCATAGTAAGACAACTACCCCCTTGTGCCTTATAGCATTGCACCTTTCATGGTGCAGCACACGTAACAGCACAAACATAGGCTGTCAGCAAAAAGGAAATGTAAGTTTTTACACAGTGGGCGTGTTCAAAGGCTGTCCACACCCAAGGCCACTATCGTAGGCAACCCATAAGCTCTGTGATTCAAAGGTGTGGCAGAAGATGCGCTAAGGATGTATAGGTGAAATTAAGAGGCTTAGCCAATAACATTTACATCTCACATTTGGAATGCAATCACAGGTATGTGGCAAACACACACATAACACAAACAATGCACAGAGCAGAGACCACAGACAATACCAAAGTCAATGAAGGAATGACATGAGTTGATGGACTGCATAAAGTACCTGCAGGCCATGTGACACCCCAAAAATGTGAACAACATATCGTCCACAGCTAAAACGATGCACAGATTGATGGTAATGTAACGTGCCATAATGACAGTGTGCAACAGAGGATGGGAATATGTGTGTAGCAGGGCAGGCAGAAACTGCGTAGTATGTGAAATATCAGGATGATGGGATAGTACAAGTGCTAGGCAGAGCACACACACAAGAGGCAAACAGGTTGAGATGCAATGCACAAATATGCGGTAGTCCACGACGTGGTTGAGCAGCATGCACATCAGGTTAGGATGGCACATAGCTGGCAGACAAAGAATGGACAGAAGGGTGTCCCACACCTCATCTCATGGTACAATGTGGTCAAGCCACCGATGTGGCCACATATGACTGTTACACATATTTAAAAGCACATATGCAGGTCAAGCATACAAACCAAACACAGTAGACAGTAAACAGAATTACGACCAATAGCACAAATGCAAATGGCTAAAACATTAAGCAACACCGCCCATGTGAGGTCATCAGCAAAGGCTGCTTAACCACAAACTGCATGCTAGTACACAAAACAACTGCTGGCTGTCAAGTCAAACAAACACAGAAAAAACAAACTGGACCAAATGCACATGCTTATCCCCAATGTACATATGTAATTGCTCGCACAAATTTGCAACACACACACCTGCACAAACACAATGTAATTTTCTGCAATGAGCAAATATTTACGGCAAAGGGTATCATAGTAAGCTCCCTGGATCATGTAAATAATCTGATTAAGATCACGAGACATCTCAACATGCAATCAGGTTGAGCACACTAACCCACATAATCACATCAAAGATGAATGGCCACATGCAATGAGATGTAAAGACCATAAAGTGTGTGTTGGCTATAACCAAAAAAATGTCAGGGCTATGCAGCACACAGGATGCGCCATTTCCCACAGTGAAGAAAGGGAAGGCTGTGTGTAGAGGTCAGGAATCTAGTGGTACATCATGGTCCACATAGGCCAGTGGAATCAATTAAATAAAGATGACATGTGTGTAAAAGACATGCATAAAACAGAGATAAGAACATGACTGTAGCCAATACCCAAAACACCACAATGAGCTCATTATAGCACAAATATCGCAAAGGGATGGTGTGTATGTCAAGCGTTCATACACAGTGATGTGCCATGTGGCTGTCACATACACAGCTGCCACTGTACAAGGAGGTGAGCACATGTGCCCCATGTACATGAACAGCACAGGAACACATAAAGGGGATGTATGCTCAAATAAAGGAGGACTAACATATTAAAGTAAAACATGACTTGCACCACAAACAAACAGTTAACAAATCACATCAGCAAACCATGTGGACTATGACAGGTTATGTAACCCTCCATCACCTATCAAAAATAAAAACATCATCTACATGCTGTGACATTGCCACGATGGAAATGGATTTCCAGCCTCACAAGGAGCCATGACTGATACAAATGCACACATTGATCATGGTGACAGACCTGAAATAAAATCAGCAAAGGACACAAATGTTGGTGAAATACATAATTGTATTTAGTTTGCACATCACAAATATTGTATACAGTGCCATCATCAAATGAGGGCTGAGGACATCACTTTGGAAAGTGTTGAAAACCATTAGCATGTCACAAAGCCACCTCCTACACAAAGGTAACTAGCTTGATACCAAATTAGCGACAGCATATAGAATGTGCATCAGGTGCATGCTCTGCACCGCACAACAGAACCCCCAGCCCCCCCTTGCTGCTGAATGTTGCAAATGGGTCATCCACATATGAGTGCATTTACAGAGTAGATGCAGCATGCTGAGGACATAACACACCTCATCTTTTCCTCAGAAGATATCCATATGTCCAAACAGGGGCAAACTAACTTATATAAGTTATTTTGTTCAAAGGCTTTGAAAGTCAGAAAACATGAGATACAAGTAGTGGTGACGTACACATCCCAATGCCTGATATAGTATTACAGCCTACACGACTGTGGACACAAATCATCATGTACATCACAATAAGCATCTTCTAACAGGTACCACATGCACATGAGCTCAGACATAATTCCAACACAAAAACCAGCAGAAACATGCACATGTCACACCATCAATAAGGTCTACATGCACTGTTGTATTGGGGAAAAAGTGCAATGGCACATATTGCAGGATACATGGCAATCTGAAGTTACATAGTCGTATGGCCATGCACAAAGCCACACATCAAACATAATGTGGCAATGTGAGTGTTGCTACCAAACAGAAGCCATTATCATGACCGTGAAGATGGGAAATGCAAGCTGAGTACAGACATGCAGACTGTCATGTATGCACTGTAAGCCCACACAAGAATCAGCTTATGAATAATGAAAATTTAAACAAACATATTACAGGGATCCACACAGCAGCCATAGGTCCACATGTTGTGTCACACAAACATAGTCAGTCATTTGGACAAGTACAATCCACATTGCAACATGATATAGTGATGACACACATGCATGTAAGCACCCTTGGGTCACTCAACACATCATTCCAAGATGTTTTTGTGCGTGAAAGCATTGTGGATTATAAATAGGGATTATGTCCAGGTGGAAAATAGGTTGATTTTGACAATAGGAGCATCCCATCAGTGGCTACATTACAAATACATGGACTGTGTGCCTGTGTTGTAATAAAAACATGTGAATAGCGTTGGTGCCATGTTAGAGCCATGGTCAAAACACATCCAAATAAAAACTGTTGCAAAATGCACGACATACAATGTCCATGTCAGTTGCTGCTGCACAAGGGGGGATCATTGTAAAAAGTAACAATAG
This sequence comes from Ichthyophis bannanicus, assembly GCA_033557465.1. Classification (NCBI taxonomy): domain Eukaryota; kingdom Metazoa; phylum Chordata; class Amphibia; order Gymnophiona; family Ichthyophiidae; genus Ichthyophis; species Ichthyophis bannanicus. Next base: position 267,074,367 of record CM066031.1, read on the forward strand.
TATCTTCAATCCTAGAAATCATGTACAATTTGTTTTCACAGCTCTGGACTTGCATAGTCATGTGTCTGTGTTCAATATACGACATTCCCTCAAAGTACATGTGTGTCCCCTATAATGAGGAGCACCTCCTGCCCAACAATTGCATCTGCAGTGCAATTGACACCCCTGGCATGGGGAAATCAGTAGTCAAATCTCAATAATGTCCATCCCAGTCATGTGTTGCACTCTCATTGGTAAAACATCCAATTGGAAAATGTCATGACAAAGGCGTGCATGGTGGTCTCTCGTCAAACAGGTGTGTGGTGTTGGCAACAGCTGCATTGTAAGACGTGTGTCTGGTCTGACATCTACCCTGTGTCAGGAGAGGAGACATATGTTATCCTCATATAACATGGAAAATAAATACAAATGTCATTACGTCACAGCTTGGGATATGCTGAAGAAAGGGATACAAAGGCATACATGACCTGATAGCGATATTACAAATAACCTTGTGGCCAACATCCCTATTCATCAACACAGACATGGGTGTCACATGGATATGTTAATGTCCATGCTCAAGTCACACAGGTGTGTTGCAGCTACACACCATATGCAGCTGTCCATGTGAGCATAGAGGAAATGTTACATGACCATCACAACAACATGAAATCATCAACAGTTTAAGTCAAATGTAATTATGTCAAAAACAAACACATACACCTACCGTGTGTGTGCATCATGTGTTTTGCATCAATCGCTGTAGTCACTACCCAACAATCTCAGGTACACCTGAAGGGAGACAATGTCCACAAAAGGTGGGGATTCAGCATGTCAAGCCACTGTAGATGACTGTGCAGATTATGAACATATCTGAAAAAAATAAAAAACACACCAGTGCTTAATCACACTAGAATATACATGTTCTCACAATGCACACAACACATCCCCCTAATGTTGACAATGTAAACGCCACTATGTAAGAGGTATCACAGTCACAACTGACACCCAAGGGCACAGACCCATAACAGCACATGATAATGTATGATGTATGAGCGATGCGTCATCACTCATGCCACTGAGAAAAAGCCACTTACAAAACAAAAAATTTGCACAATTGCCAACTGTAACATAGAGCCGGTATGTGCACAGGTGTATATCTGTACATATAATGGCCCAGTGAGCATGAAAAAATTCCCTGTTGTTGTCTCATAGAACATTGCTTGAGGACCAAGAAAGTATAGCCAAACTACAGAAAAAAACATCATACACACACATGCAGGTCTGCTGTACATGTCACATTGAGAGTGTGCAATTGGACATCCTGAACAAAAACACAAGGGAATATGAGTGCCACAATCCAAATATGGGTGACACAGCCTAAAACTAACAAACAAGAAAACCAATCATCTGTGCAATATGACAGATCAGTAAACAGATATGATTGTAATTAATGCAACACACACACCATGTCAATGTACATCCACCTACCAAAACAAAATGCATATTTGCTGATGTATAGACACATGACAATGCACCAGGCCAACAGCATCCGCCAAAAGAATGTCCTCTGCATTAAGAGACATAAGAGCAGCAAACAAATTTAATGTTAAAGCAGAGAATCACACATTGCACCGTCATGTCATCAGCTGTCACACTGAACAACAGCTCACTATTACAGACTGCTCACTATCACAATGCACATAGCTCATACGTGTAAAAGGCATCATGGAGGTATTTCAGGCGATCTACAGGTGTGTGTAGTGTCCCTGTCCCCTCCCTTACCTCTCTGTCCTTGTACGCACAGAGCAATAGAGGTGGATGCGTACACCTGGCTTGTGTATCAGTCCCATATTGCAATATACCCCTTGCTGCAACAGTTTTGTAGAAAGGACCCCTCTACCTGTTGAAAGTTCTCCCAAAGTAGTATGTTAAGCCACTGCCAAATCGCAAAACACACTGGAAATATGAACCTCCACCTCATTAAGCCACATATCAAAAACCTATCCTGGTTTGAACATCCCATATCTTCAGTAATATTGTCAGCTATGTGCTGATGATATGCACAAATAGCAATCAAAATGACCTACATGTTGTAAACAAGCCCACCCCATCACTGCATGTGACAAACCCCTGAGGACTGCATGCCATGTCAATGTGTGATAGTCAGCACAACAAAACATGCACACCTTACATGTGCACTTCTGATAAATAGCTGTCACCTACGTCTTTGTTTATAAGGCAATGTAATCCATGTTTTATTGTGTCTGCAATCTATTTGTTCCTATGGTCTGTGGTCATGTGACCCACAAACATACCCAGCCTATATCACACACATGATTACAGATGTTATCACAGCATCAGTGAGATACGCCATTTAATCCATGAAATACCTGCCATACCACAAGACATACCCACATTCTGTGCACCACCTGGCTAATGTAAACCCCCCATTGATGTTTATGACAAATAAATCTCACAATGTGTGTATATATCCATCACTGCAGTGAAGCTACACTCAACAAGTTAAGAATGTTCTCTTAAAGGTCCCTAGCTGGACAATGCACAGGGCAACACCACTAAACATATCCATGTCATGGCTACCTGTTCATCTTCACATTTTGACACACATCACAGTTGACATGCACAAACCATAAACATTTGTAATACCATCCACACATACTAGCACTCACAAAGTATATTGTGCTTAGTGTGACATGTTGAAGCACACATGAGGGGCACTCAAACATAGGCATATCACATGAGCTTTATCAAAATAAAAGCATCACAAATGGGTCTGATGTAAACTCCACACAATGGAAAAATGTCCACTAACAGGGAGCAAACACCCAGCGTTAACATCTCCACATATGTCTGACACTGTGCGTTAGCCATACAATGATACAAAGCAACCTGTGATCTGACAACAGCTGCTGCTATCACAGAGCAACACTAATTGGGAATGTCACCCGCCAAAACATCCCACAGAGATACCTACAAACCCAAACATCATCTGCCACCAACTGTTGCTGTGCACTCCACCCATCATTTGTGTCACACCCAGGCACCTTTGTGATGTTTGCATTGTGACTCAACTGTTAATGCAGTGTGGCCTACACATGCAATATGTACATAAAAAATAACCCAAAAACCAATACACACATTGTAAAGCACATTTGTGTGTTAATATGATTCATACGTACATGAGAAGAGCTCTGCAATTAGCCTCTGCCTGACCGCTGAGCCCTCCCGTGTGTCACCACTGGCACGTACAGGGGGGCACATTGGATCTTCCTCAAGATCCGCATTAATCTCTGCAGGGATATTGTGCCTGAGAGCAATGTTGTGCAGGATGCAACAGGCTATGATAATCTCTGCAACAGTGCGTGGCTTATATTGTAAGGCCCCACCTGTCCTATCCAGACACCTGAAGCGACTCTTCAATACGCCAAAGGTGCGCTCTATGACTGAGCGGCTGGAGGCATGGGCCTCATTGTACCTCTGCTCTGCACGTGTCTGTGGCCGACGAACAGGAGTCAGCAGCCAGGGGCGACAACCATATCCTGCATCACCTGCAGAAAGAAATGTTGCATGTAAATGCAGGGCTCCATGTGAAAAAAACGTAACAGCTTTGTACACATGAGATCAAAACCCACAAAACTGTATTACACTGATATACAGCACAACAACTATCCAGCTCTTACAGATATACATATGATGACATAAAATCAACACATGGCCAGTGCAGCCTGTAAACACATAGCAAAGATTAAAATGTTACCAGATCCACCCCTACATACTGTGTGTGTTTGTGTGTGTGTTTTTGGGGGGGGGGGGTTTCAGCGCAACATGTGTACGGTCATGCATTTACTGTCCACATCTGCAACACCACAACTGTGAGACCACAACAGCAATCCAATGCTCACATAATCAAAGGGAATGTCCCATCAGTAACCAATAAGAAACAGACACCCATTTTCTAGAGCCACACATATACAACATGTATGCCATGGAGTGATGTGAGATTTAAAAACATAGCACCTATATACATACTGTTGTTGAAGGTCAGCATATCCAGAATGTTTAGTCTGGCTACATATGTTGTGTAGTGCTGTTTGCAAATCCCTATATTTCCCATCCTCTTCACATTCACCATCCTGTAAACATCCCTTTGAAGGTACAGTCGTCCAACATGCACTCTGTACCCCTCATAAGTTTTGCAAAACAACACATGCATTTGAACATTACCGTCCTGTGTAGCTAGTTCCAATACTTCCCTGTATGCACCCACTTGGTCCCCCTGCTATAACAGTAATCTCTCCACAATTTGAAGCTAAGTGCGGATGGACACACAAGCTTACATTAAATCACGCTCATATACAGTGTCAAAATGTAAGCTATACCCCATCTAGTGTTCCTAGCCTACTGTGACATAGCCAATATGTATGGGCAAAGCTATATACACGTTTCTTTCCCTGCTGGAAATGTCCACATCAGTCATCAGAAAGTCATATACACCTATTCATGTTAGCTATTGCCCCCTGGGTGACAACTCCAGCACAGTGTATGTGTGTGTAAACCTAACACACAAATGACATGTGTGTAGTTCTACGGATTGTGGAAAAGAAAATAACTATAAATAACCTCTAAACATTATAAAATAATTAACCATCAACACATTAGTATGTGATGTTCAAAAACCCCACAAACACCATCCCATGTTTGCATATGCTACCAACATGCACTCTGAGGGAAGCATTACCAACATAGACATACTCACTGTGGTGTATGCACATGTACAACATGTGCATGTTAAGATCATATACTGTTAAGAACATTATGATGTGTGTTTAATGTTTCTGCATGTACAAGATGTACAGACACCTGTCATCATGATTACTGACACCAGGCCTGTGGATAACATCTATCATATGTGAAGTGCATGTGTACCATCAAAGTACATCAACATCTGTGATTACACATAGAGACATGTATAAAGAGATAAATAGATTACACATTGCGACATACTCACCCAGCAATATACAGTCGACATATCGTCCCTCCTCAAATTGTGTGAATATTGCCGACTGATGCAGGATATAGGAGTCATGGGTGGACCCTGCAAACCTAGGGACCACATTCAGAATATGTAGATCTGCATCACACACAACCTGAACATTCAGGGAATGGTAGTGTTTGCGGTTGCGGTACGCTACCTCCCTGTCTCTAGGCGGGACCAGGGCAACATGTGTGCAATCAATAGCTCCCATCACGTGTGGTATCCCGGCTAATGCCTCAAAGGCCTGTTGCAGGGTCCACCATTGTTGCCTAGTGTGGGGCATGGCTATGTAATTCCCCACCCGGCTGACCATGGCACGCAGTACTTGGTGGAGACATCGTGAGAATGTGGGGCGGCTCATGCCACCCACTGCGGCCACAGATGACTGGAAACAGCCAGAGGCAAAGAAATGTAAGGCAGCAAGGAGCTTCACTAAACCTGGTATTGCATGGGACCGATCAGTTAGGGGCTCAAGGTCAGGTCTGAGATCCTCATAGAGTCCCCTAATAGCTCTTGTGCTCAGTCGGTAAAGGGAGATGACCTGGTCCTCTCGCATGTCATGGAGCTGGGGCCGGGGCCTGTAGAGGCGTGGCTGCCGAGCCTGCACCTCGGGACGTCGACAGCGCCGTGCACGCACAGCACCTGGTTGGACCGCCCCCACAGCTGCAGGCCTGAGTTGCTGCGGGACTATACCCATGCCCTGTTCCACAGCCCCATCGACACCATCTCCCCTGTCCGGCAACCCCAGCATCTGCCCACTGCACAGGACACATGCAGCAACATATATATGCGCCATAAACTCCTCCCAGCAAACTAAACACAAAATTAAACACTGGCACACACAAAAACCTATCTAAGCTATGTACAAACTTCACACCACAGAGGACTATACACACAAAAGACTATACAATCAACAGTACAAACAGCAACAAAACAATCCAAACATACAGCTGCTACAACTCCCTTCCTGTCTCTCAGCAAACACACTCCTACTCTTCTCCAACTATAACCCTCAACCTGGACAAACTCTTCACCTTCAAATATATAGATTGTGTCTTTGCCTAAACGGGCAATGAGCATGCGCAATTGCTCGTAGACGGCAATCCGGTGTGGCGCGCATGCGTGACTCTACGCATGGGTGTGGGCACGTGCGTGGTTACACGTACATGCGCATTGCCTCGCACATGCGCAAAACGCACAAAGACGCCCATGCGGCACAACTCGTTACGCGCATGCGTTGTACTACTATATTTTACAGAGCATATGGGTGGTGACGTGTAAAGACACCCATGCGTAAGCCGGCACGCGCACGTCGCAGGAGCGCGACGCACGAGCGCGACGCAGGAGCGCCACGCCTGCACAAATGCGCATGTGCCAAAACTCACGTGGAAAAAAGGTATAAAACGGCCTGACCACGAGGCACACGTTGAGGGTTGTTAGAGGATTTCCAACGACAGACAGAGAGTTGCAGAGACATCCAGACACAGAGCCTAGGCTACACGTAGTCAACAGAAAAGAGTGAGAAAGACTGGTAGAGAATGCAATAGGGATTGAGGCTGTGGTGGGATTACGTCTGAGGAAGGAGAGATAGAGACAGTTAGACAGAGTCTGAGGGATAGAGAGTGTGTTAGGGATACGGCACAGGAGAGAGGGAGTGGTTACCAAAAAAGGTTCCTGTATTATCTCTGTCCCCTTGTTTATTTAAGTCACAGTTCACCATTGTTACAGTGTACTGTCTTCTGACCTGTAGTGTCCTTGGTTTTGTTTTGTTTTGGGCTCTGTCCTGCTGTGTGTAGTAGAGTGTGGGTGTGTTGAGAGTAGCCTTTGCCCAAGATGGAGATGGAGAGGGACAGTGACAGAGAGGATCAGGGTGAGGTGGTGGAGGCTGTGGGCCAGCCAGTTGGTGATGAGTCAACCATGGCACAGGCTAGTCAGGAACAGGCAGGGCCATCTGCTGTGCCACAACAGTCACTTTACATCCAAACGGCCAAAAGAAAAAGGACACCTCTGCCAGCAACACAGAGGAAGAGAGCAGTCAAATTCAGTGACAGGGAAAACCACATACTACTGTCATATGTCATTGACAACTATGATGTATTATTTGGCCGAATGAGCACACGTGCAACTGTGGCAAACAGATTGGCCGTGTGGGAGGATGCGCGTGATGCAATGGCTGAGGTAGGGGGTCCTGCACGTGATGTGGAAAGTCTCAAAAAAAGATTTTCAGACATCAAAAGAGGTGTCCGTCAGCACATGGTTGCTGAAAAAAAACATGCTATGGGCACAGGTGGCGGTGGACCCTTTATACCCACCCCTCGAACAAGAACTTGCAACACGATTGGGAGATATCTACCTTCGTGGACTGCCTGAGGCCCTTGATACCGCACATCCACATGCAGGTATGTACAACAAATGTGTTTTTCTGTGTCCTGTATAATCAAAACATGTCAAACAGAACACTCATATGCACATATACCCCCATATGAGTCACAAAATCCTCATTATGTACCTATGCTGGTGGAACATGTGTCTGATATATCCCTACATCACCTCTCATGTTGACATGTCTGTGATGAACATTCCTAACTTAGCTCCCAAATACATCCGCATAATATTCTACGATTCTGAGACACACACACACACAGACACATGTAGCTAGACGACAAACACACCTGGGATTGCCATACACTGTATTACAGTCCTGGTCATTTCCAAGGCATGTTCCTATGACAATCCATCAATAAATTGCTGCATGTGCAGCTAAGTGGGTGATAGGTGGTGTATAGATCACATGCGCTACACAATAGGTCACTGAGAGTCACATGGAGTAATGATAAGATAAGGTGACATAGAAATAAGACCCATATTCAGATTCTAAAAAAAAACGTTTTGATTTGTAAAACCAGATTGTATGGTGGGTGCAGGTACACGCATGTACACACATTTGTTGCTCTTCTGAGGAGCAGCATGCTATGGGCAAACATGTGCAATGTGACCATGAACATGCACAAGGGCAACATGTCATGTGTGCATGGGCACAACACACACATGAGGGCCAGACTGAGCTACGTGTTGCGGAAAAACACTTATGGGAGGGCTTCCTGTCTCCGGCATGCCGCACACATGGCCGTAGTCAACCCATCCTGTCTGTGTGTTAGTGGTAGGCATTTGCCTATGCCCCATGCTAATTGAATTAAGCTGACAACCATAACAAGCTTGGCCTGTAATTGAAGTCTGTGAAGAGACCAATATAAATTTTAAATACACAGATATGCTGCTGTTGAATTTGAAATCATTCAAATAATTAAATTAACCTCGACAAGTACCGTTTTAAATATGGGATAAATATGTTTAAATGACAAAGTATAAGACAATGCAGCTGTAAGGGATCACATTGAATTTGCTCACATAAAGGCTGCAGAGCCATGCTGTCCTACACATAGACATTGTCTAAATGGCCTTGGAAGTATTAAAGTTAAACGTTGAATAACTGCCCATTGTAATTGGGATTAGGAAGGGGGAAAAAGATAGGTGCGGAGACCATCCAAAACGTATTTGCATAATCATATCAATACCGGGAAGAAAAAAAGACTTACAGGAGGTATGGTATGTTTTCGGGACCAATTAAATGTTTTCCTATACCTGTAATGAAGGAAGTGTCCTGAAAGGTATGTATTTTTTTCCAGAGTACGGGGGACAGCCATATTGCAATTAATTTGTGATTGAGCATGTGCACATTAAACTGCCTTGTATCACATAAAAAACTAATGGTGTAAGTTTTCTACGGCTGATCTCCTGCTCCATTGTCTGTATCACACACGTATACATATGTATATGTTTCAAACATATGTGTCTCTCTTTTTTATTGTTTCCCATGCAGGTGACTACAGAAAAATGGGTGCTGCGGAGGTGGAGGTGGAAGAGGAGGAGGAGGAGGAGGAGGATGAGGAGGCGGTGGTGGAGGAGGTGGAGCTCAACATCACAGCCCCAATGAGTCTGGGGGAGGCAGAGGCTGCTGTCTCAGGGGGCAGCACAATTGGTGATGATGAGTCCATGGAGCCACACATGCACACCAGGACACCACTGGTAGAAGCCGCAATAGAGGCCACACAACATCCAATGGCAGCCGAAGCTGCACCTGCACCTCTTCCGCAGATGATGATGGGGGAGTTGAGGGCCTATGGTGCATCATCGCATCGCAATGCTGAAGGTGGGTGACCAAGGACTCTCAGAGCCACAACACACACACCATTAGTCTATTGTTGGTGTTTGTGTGGTGGCTGTCCCCACATTAGCTACACACATGTTACATGTTATGATTAAAAATCGGATATGTGTGTGAAAATATGTTTGAAGGGTACATTAACTGATGTTATTGTGTCACCCAGTATAATCGTGTAACGTCAGGTTGATACACACAGATGCAGGCATAAGAGGAATGTGTATGAGGGGCCAGCACGTTCTAACAGCAGAAGGAGATGGCGACATTGGCAAACCTACCTCCTGACTCTCTGCAAACACCCAAATGTATTGGGAACAGCAGAATGCCAAATAACACATTACTTCCATAAGTATCAAAAATATATCAAACTCTGTAACCCTCCTCTGTGTTGTGACTTCACAAATCATACTTTCCACTATGTCTGCATTTGCAGGTATCAGATAACATAGCATATGCATATAGCTAAGCAAATGTGTAACATATCCCATAGACAAGGCGTTCCATAGGTGACCCAAACTTATATAAATACAACTGTTGTTGTTTTAAGAGGAACATATTGTAATAACATGTGTAGGGCAACATCAGACATACACTGCAATGCAGAAGTGTAGGACAAACAACATGTCCCTGTACGGAAAGTCAACCAATGCATCAACACAATAAAAATATTATGAGCTGGTGCATCACAGGTGGATTGCGGGATAATGTGTCAGAACTCTGCAAAGGGCACCATGAGCATAAGCAGTTGCCCTGCAATTGCTGTTGCATTTAACCACACAATGATAAGAAAGGGAAATGTTTAGGAATTGGCATATGGATAAAGTTGACCAAACCCCTTTTCCAAAAAATGTACTAAATGGACAAAGACTACACACATGGGAATCCTGGACAACACCTACACATGTAGAGGCCTATCATACACACCGTACTCTGAATCCATGACATAGATATATGGGTTCACATACACATAACTTTAACTGCTAAACTGACAAGCTCACGTACAGACTTTACAGAGGCTACTAGTTGATGTAAACAATTGTCAACGTCAAAGGGTGATAATGTGATCCCGATACCTCAGTCCACATAGTATAGCTGGACAAATATTTTCATCATACATGAAAACACAAATCACATCCTGAAAGACAAATATTAAACCTGAACCCACAAACGGCCAACATTCAATTTACATCAGCACTGTATATAAACATTTGTGCATGTACATTGACCTAAAAATATAGAGATCAAGAACCAAACCGTACAGTGACTCCTACATTGTCCATTGCAAAATAAATTGAAATAATAGTAGTATTCATCTTATGTAACGATCACAGATGCTATGTAACTGGATTATTAACAGAAACATGCCCATCTCTTCTCCAAGTTTCCCAATTTACAATTGCTCCAGACACATTAAGCAGGCTACATGATGGTTGTGCGCACCCCACAGCGTAAGATGTCGCGTTGTTTCAAAAACTAGAGTTCACTGTCCTCTCCATTATCACATGTCACATCTGCCTGATCATACCCATTATTTCCCTGTAGAATGTCCCTCAGTTCCCACACTCTTGCTCATGTTCATAACATGGCATCCTACACACCACACCTACCCTACAACAAACAGAACAATGGCAGATGTATTACCCCTCACGGCCAAATAATTTCTAAATCTCTTCATTAACCTGTCCCCTCACCAACACATTCTGTCCATGCACCAACATGACCTCACTAACATTTCCTGTGTACGTCCGCAGATAATCTGCTATAGTCCTTGCACGAGGCAAAACCAAAAATTAGCTAACACATCCATCTTCATTATTACACATAGCCACCTCTGGAATACAAAATATAAAAAAATCATCACATACAGAGTCATGTGCTGTGACAAACCCCAGCCCAGGCCACACTTACATCACCAGCACACGGTCCAGATCAGGGCTGAGTCACCCCCATGAGGCTACAGCCAGTGCAAGCAACTCAAGGAGAGTATGGAGACCTAGGCAGCCACAACTGACAGTTGAATTCATACCATCACCAAACAGCTCATGTTCAGTACTAGCACTTATCCTGCAAGACCCATTAGTCAGACATGGCCCTGCATTGCTCAGCACATCACAGGTACAATACCCACACTGGGCATTAACGGTCCTGAGACACCACAAGAGGCACCTTACGCCCTAGAGCCCTACCCAAAGCACATCTCATGTGCTAACCCACCACACACCACAGACCCATACACGTCACATCCGGACCCCCACACCACATTGGCAATGTTGCTGTCTCAGACACTGCAATGTGCTTATCATCGCTCATACAGTGGTAGCTGCCTGTAGTGTCCCAGGGCGTGATGTGGGGGAGCTCTGTCGGCAGAGACCCTCTGTAGGGACATACAACACAGAAGGGGAACATGGTCTGCATTGCTTTACAATGCCGCCAATGGGCCTATTGAAACGCTATCCATCACAGCCTTGTGTCCACACAATCATGTGCATCATTTTCCATGAGCCCCTGTGGCCTGAACAGAGAGGTAGGATATACACACTCGCTCTACATATCTGTTAGTTTTTGCAGATAGGATAAGGGTACACAGAGGGTCCAGCAGGACTATATATTCCTCCATTGCTGGTGCATCTGTGTCATTAGGCAGGTATTGAATACATTAAAGAGAGGATGCCACATATACATGTATCTTGCAGGTTGTCCCTGTGACCAGCGGCCTATGTGATGAAACATATGTGATCATTGTATTGTTTGGCCCTCTCTAAAACCCAAACACATAAGCAGAAAGGATGGCCAAATAAGACCATAACATGTCTAACAGTAGACCAAACTCAGCTAATACACCTCATGCCGAGAGACAGCACATACATACTCTGCCAACTGTGCACACCACTGTCCTTCGCCAGGTTCTATAAATAGCTGTGTGTTACGTAGCATGCCGCATCCCCTTATTGGCCCTAATGTCGTTAGACGTCAGATGGGCCCCTCTGTTGCTCCCGCTGCTCTGCTGAAACTGACCATGTTTTCTGCACAACACACATTATATGCTCCCCAAACCCTCCTCTGTGTATCATTGATGGTGCATATGTATCACTCAGGTTTTCACATATGTGCAGCAGAGGGACACATGTGCAGGTGAGGTGTGTTTTCCTCTGCCCTTAACTAACATCACACTGATTCATTCACAAACACTTGTTATGTGGCAGGAATTGTGTTTATCCCTCGACCTGTGTTCCCAATTGTGATGGATTAGGTACACCTTCCTGTGTTAAACACTGCTGTTGTCCATCTGATTTATTTGTGTCTAGTGCATGCTGCACGTCTTCGACACGATGCATATGTGATAGCTCTCATAGTCCAATCCTGTTGCGTCAACAGTAGTATGTGGGTATGTCTCCACAGCCTGTAAATTGCTGTGATGGCATCCCAGATCTACGTGGTGGAATGTGCCCTGTGGGTTAGTCTGCTATTTACTACTGGGGTCATGATGTTTATTGTCACTATCCATGTGTGTAAGGTGGTCTGCCCTATCACATCAGCAATCGTATGGGATGTGCATTACATGTTTGTGTATGGTGCCAGAGTAGTGGAGATGTATCTGATATACCACCCTGTATCCCATGCACAGGCACTAGACGCATGCTGGACCGTATTCGCCTTGCAGTGGAGCAGAACACCAGGGAGGTGTGTGCTGAGCAGCGGCAATTGCGTGAAGTTGTCCAAAATATGCCGGTACAACGTATATCTGAGGCCCTGGAGGGAATGCTAGAGGTTATGCAACGATGTGCACCTGCACCACCACCAGCACGGGTTCCACAGGAGGGTCGTGCACGGGGGAGGAGAGGTTTGGGGGGCCGACGTGTCAGGTGTGGGCGTCCACATCGCCAATAATGGAAAAACATAGTTTGCTGTATCATTACACTGTAATATATCCTTCTATGTGGCTATGCTCATTTTGATAAAAGATATTTTCAGTTTAACGTAACTCAGAGTTGTTTGTTATGTGTCACATGTGACACATCTGACATAAGCAAATCATATGTAGTGTGTGTGAGTTAAATCTTGTTTAATGTAAACTCCAAAACATATACATATATATGTTTATATGCCGTCCTAACTTTGAGGGTACAGCTGCAACAATAAAACGTTTTCTAAACATACATACAGTGTGTGTGTGCAATGAGTGTCCAGGTTGTCACATTTATATCATGGAGTTAGGGGGTGGGACCCTATATGAGCCACACACAGGTGATACAGTGCTGGTGCATTACATGACCCACACACAGGTCCTGAACGACAACGACTTTGCAAAATACAGCTACAATTGTCATGCTACACACATATGTAATGTGTCATGTGCAACCTGTTTGGCCACAGCCCTGGGGCTGCAGTGACACAGTGTGCACAGACATCCATGTTTTCACAGGGGGACTATTTTGTCAATGGCTCATTTACTTGACATACTCATCACCGTGTGCAATCCATCATATAATACACATTGGTGGCATATGTGTGACCCTTGCCCTTGACCACATCATGAATCACCTGCCTCCCACCCCACCCTAGGGATGCCTGTTTCAGAGGCATAAATGGGTCCCATGCCTATGTTGGAGACTCAAATATGTGCAGACCTCTGTTTCACCTAGGACCTTACCTGTGCCATGTACAGCATTGGGAAAGGTGCTACGTTGCAACAGTTAATGGGATAATCATAGTTTAACACACCTACACACATGGTATTTTAGAACACCATAATATCTGGCCAATGCTATCATCAGACACATGTTTTACCCAACAGAAATATATGTGCCCACACACATATCCAATGCTGACATCCTCACACATAGACTAGGTGAGACACATGACCCAAACAGCTGTTTTCAAAAAATATATTTACTATGTTAGAAAAATATGAGTACCAGAAACTATTTACAAATTTTGGAAAGGGCAATATACCATAACCCTCCCACCGCCCAAACCATCCTCCCCTCCCCACCAAATACCACCCACACAAATTACACACACACAAAAAAAAAAAAAAACACAAGGGTCCCACCCACCCCCAGCCAGCCCAGAGATTGAGGACAGGGCCTCACAGGGCCCAAGGTGTGAAGTTTCAGGTGCAATTACTGGCGCCAGTGACGCCATTGAGGGGGTGGGTTGCCGACATGGAAGATGTGCAACCTCGGCAACCACCCTCTCAATCACGGTGGCCAGCCACTGCTGTGAATGACACAGCTGGTGTATCCGTTGCTCCAGTCCATCCAAGGCCGCAGACAGGTGCTCCACGCATCTGCCACCACACACACACATGGTACATGTTTGTCTGTGTGGTGGCATCTGCGTAGGACATGTGTTGTGGCCCTGGATGGTGGAGGCAACTGTTGTGGCTGGGGGGACCGCTCAGTGGCCTGTGATGCCCTGTCCTCCCATGTCACTTTCCCACACACCATCTGGGAAACACTCCCCCCTGAGCCCTCTCCAACTTCCCCCCCCTCAACATCACCTGCACCCTCTCCCAACGCAGGCTCCCCCCCAGACAACCCTTCCAAAAGCCCATTCTGGCCCTCTGGTGTCCTATCTTGCGGGGATGCAGGTGTTTGTGCCTCCACCACCAACACCTCCTCCTCCTCCTCCGCCTCCTGCTCCTCCTCCTCCTCCTCCTCCTCCTCCGCCTCCTGCTCCTCCTCCTCCTCCTCCTCCTCCTCCTTCTCCGCCTCCGCCGCCTCCTCCTCCTCCTCGTCCGTGGTGTCCAGAACCACCACCTCTGCATCATGTGGTGTAGGTGTTCTTCTGAAAAGATGTGCAGAGGTGGTGGCCCCATCCTCATTGATATCACCATCTGTGAAACATAACAGTCATCAGCACGTATGTATGTCAAACATATGGTACTTGCAGATAGGTAGGCAGATCACAGGCATCTGATATAATGGAACATTGGTTACAGATACGTCACTTTCTGAGTATTGTACATCACCCTATTGTTAGTTCTCACCCAGGAGGTGCTGGAGGTAGGTTGCATGGTGGAGACGCAGCTCCCTGCCTTTCTTCCGGAGATCCTCAATCTGTAGATAAGCAAGGAAAAGGTAAGGGCATCAGTGACTGGTCACCTTTTTCTACTTGTGGGACTTTCCCCCCCCCCCCCATATCATTGTGCATAGAGTCTTAATGCTTCTGCCACACTGCTGGGTGTGTGTGTCTCTCTTGTCCAGCATAGTTAATCCCCTATCAGTAGGCATTCCCATGGGCAAAAGGCATATGTAATGACATGTGTTTACTGCTGGTGGGCAAGGGAGCATGTGCGTCACAGCTGACACGCATAACTTGTGACGGTGTATGGGAGCATCCCACGTTGTGAATGCGCTGCCCTCACCCCTGTCAAACATGTCTCTCACCAGTCACTTATACAGCGTACACAGGGACCAACAATGAGACACATAGTGGGAGAGTGACACGGACAGAGAGAGCCCCCCCCCCCAAGGGGGGTTGGGTGGGTTTTGACCTCCTGAAGCTGCTGTTCCAGCAGTAAACCTCAGACAGGGATTTAGCTATGCTGTCTTCAGATTCACACAACACATGAGCTTGGCAGGGGAAAGAAACCTTAACTTTCATCTTTGACAGGGCCCACGATATGTATGTTTGGACCACTAGTTCCATTGTGTGAGTTGTGTCTTATGGGGAACCTGGTTGCTCTGTGCAAATTACATTGGACACAGTTGCTCACACCATCAGGTGGGGGAGGGGGGGGGAATTAATCCTCAGTGGTCTATTTTTGGTTGTTATCCTCATGTGTCCTGGCTGAGATTGCCTGAAAGCAGGTGTTTACTAACATCAATAGCACCAGGGGACATAATAACATAACAGGTATTTGCTACAATGCTTAATTAATTAAATGGTGTATGTGTGTTCTCCAGCCACAACAGTTGCTGTATCATTGAAACACCATCTGTGATCTGAATGTGTCTGCTGGTGTTGAGGTTATATTAGGTGGCAAGGTGTTGGTCCTGTGTATTTCTGACGGTATGGGACATGGTAATAGCTAACAGGTATT
>CM066031.1:267091174-267204117 GCA_033557465.1 Ichthyophis bannanicus
CCCTGACATCTCCACACATAACTCCTGTCTTTCCACCGTCGCTACGTGGCTAACCTAGAGCTGCCTCCATTCCAGCTTACCAAACACGTTGCACTCTGGCTCTCCCAGGGCAGCCCGCCCACCACCACAGCCCCCTCCTGCTCTGACACTCCCATCCCCCTGGGTCTCACGTTCTGCTAGCTCGGTGAGCTCTGCGACTCTATTCTGTCCTTTCAGGCGCATATCTCGTAAGGTCATCCAGACACCCCTCCACTGTCTGCATCACAGTCCCGACATGCGCCCTTTTCCCATCCCAAATGCACTCACCACACTGCTCTCATCACAGACCATGGCCCGCCTATATCTCTCAACCCCATCCTCACCGGTGACCCAAGGATGCAACGCGACAGGCTACAAAGGATGCAGATTACAGCTGCCCAGATCATCACCCACTCCTCCCCATGGGATCTTATATCGCCCCTACTGGCCCCTCGTCAATTGTTACATGTCCCCATCTGGTTGCAGCGTTAACCGCTCAACCTCGACCATAAGGCGTTCCACAACAACACCCCATAGTCATTTATTTATTTATTTTAATTTATTTATTACAAGTTCTTATATACCGCACTATTCGGCATCAGCGCGGTTTACATTATAACATAAAGACCATAACAACAAGCTGTTTGGTTTACATCGAACAGGAGTACAAACTTGGAGAACCGGGGTAAACTATATACATGAGATAATTACATAGAACAGAATAGAGTCTTAGTAATATAAAGAACGGTATGGTGTTTGAAGACCTCAGCACCGTACTCACCCCCATGCACACCACCCAGGCATCTAATTGCAATCGCTAACATCTTCCCCCCCCCTCCTTTGCACAGCCTCCGTCCACCAGTTCCTCAGCCATCCTCCCCTCAGGCCCCGCCCCCTGAGACTTGCTCCCTACCTCCCTCCGGCTAGATCCCCACCACCACACTGTCATGTGCAAACTACAGAACCATCTCATCTCCCTTGGCGTTGATCTGTCATCACACTGTGTGTGACCCACTCCCTGCATCTCGTGCTGTCCTCCTCCCCTCCCGGTCTGCCACTGGACATTTGTGACCTCCTTTCCTCCCTCCGGCTCTGCGCCCCCTTGTGTGATGGTGTGTATACTGTATACCACTCCTCCCCTTCTAAGAGTGGTATAGCACATATACCAAACAGACATATGCACAGTCAGCCACCATCGGGACTCTAACACACGCAGATACGTCAGTCCGTTTATCAAATCATATTAACAGCAATGCATGTGCTTGACAGCGCCCTTTATTTGCAGAATCGTATTGGTCGGTGGTGTGGTAGTGCTGGGGCGGGACATGTTCAGGGCACCCCCAGGTGTACATTGCCGGGGGGGGGGGGATGTTTTGCACACGTGTACATATTTTGGAACCCGTGGTTGACCTGTCATCTGTATGCTCTCACCCAACCCAGGTGACTACAGTATCATGGGGGCACCTGCTGAGGAGGAGGAAGACGGGTCTCTAGATGTGGCCTGCCCTGAGGATGGCGTCTTGCGTGACATAGCTGCTGGGGAACAGACTCCAACCAGCCCAGAGGTGCCGGAGGTACAGGGCGGAACCACCTTTGCCGGCTCTGCAATGGGGGGCGTTGCAAGCCCTGAACAGGCTGAGCCAGCCAGTGACCGCGGGGACAGCCCCCACCCCATGCAGGACCACGGTGCAGCAGTTGCAGCTCCTACAACGTTGGAAAACATCCTCGCAGAACTGAGGGACTACGGTGCAGGTGGGTATCCCCAGACACACTGCTCCCCATGGTTGTGTGCCCAACATGCACAGGGGGTATGGCGTCTGCTGACACCGCTGATGCTGACTGGGGTTGGGGGAGGGGTGTCATGTGACAGGTGTGTCCCGCACCCCTGCCGGATGGTCTGTCCGGATGGCAGCACGTTCTGGGGTTTCAGGCCCACACCTACTGCGACTGGCAATATACCCCAGGTGCTCAGACAGTGGTACACACTATTGACGGGCCACCCAAACACAATGGCCAGGGGGCACCCCTCCATGGGTACAGGACTGGGGCATGCTGTGTCCACATGATGTGCCCTATGCACATGCAGTTCAGGAGGCAGGGAGCCCTGATGTAGATATGTATGTGTGTGCACTGAGCCCTCACAGCACACGCCATACCTCTGACAAGCTGCATGCACATGTGGCCTCATCAGCTCATACTGCCACACTGCCATGTGAATGGTGGGATTCTCCACAAACTGCTCCTATACGAACTCCTCCTTCTTCCTTTGTAGGAGTGTTACCTTATATGCCAGGCACTTCAGAGATAATTAAACTTGTTAAGGCCCATTGGTCTATATTATCTATTCATCCTGTCTTTGCCAAACCATTGATGTTTGGGCTTCAAAGGGGTAGAAACATTGCAGACTGGGTAGTACACCATAATTACCGACAGTCAGTGTTAACTGATGAAATTCAAGTAGGTCATTTTAAATGTATGATGTGCGATTTTTGTGCCATGACGATTGAAGGGGCAGTTTGGGAACATCCAGTGACTCACCGACAGTTTAACATTAAATATACTACGACATGTTTAACATCTTTTGTAATTTACATTCTAATTTGCCCATGTAACTTATGCTATGTTGGGAAAACATCTAGGAATATGAAAAAACGCCTTCAAGAACACAGATCCCGTCTTAATAGAGGGATCACAACGGCTCCTTTAGTATCCCATTGCCAGGAACAAAATCATATTTTTCAAGACTTTCGATGGCGGATAATTGATTATATCCCACCTTTCTTTAGGGGGGGAGATAGACAGGCTCGTTTGACCCTCCGAGAACAATTTTGGATTCATTCATTGAACTCTGTGGAACCCTTTGGTCTGAATCAAACTGTTGAATGGTGGACGCTTATTTAGATTCTCCATAGTTCAGGTGTGCCTCTTGCCTATTGGATATCAACTGATCATGTGACTTTTCCTGGGGTTTTAAACTCCATTTGTTTGGTGGACAACATAAAGCAATTTGTTTTGAGGAAGAGCCGTGAATGCCGGTGGCTCGAAACCTTACAACGTTGGGTTACATTAATAGATTTTGTTTGCGTATGGAAATTTTCTTCAGGACAACATTTTGAAGAAGCATGGGAATTTCATTATGGTGATGGGACAGTTGAAAGCTGATACATCCTAGCGTCCCCCTCTTCGATTATAGTGGAAACACTTGTATTAAGTTCGGGGAGGTTCGACGAAGTGAAGAATATAAAACTTGCTGGCCTTTGCTTTTGCCAGGTCTTCGAATTGAATGGATGCTGGGACACTTATAGATAAGTACTGGTTCTCATTCCACTAATTTTCGGTTGGTATTGAGGGTTGTTGGTCCCTCGATCCTTTGTTAGGGTTGTGTCACTAGATTTTTAAAAAAAGAAAAAACGGAACAACACACTACAAGAAGGGGATTTCTTCTTCCTTCCTTCCTGGTGTGCGTTCCAACAAAAATGTATTGAAGCTTTTTTCTCTATTTTTATGATTTGATTAATTTGTGGGAAATTAGTAGGTTTTAGGATTTGGTTATTGAGTATAGTTCCCCAGATGCAAATGGCACATGTCCTGGTGCCACATATCTGGTGCTTGGCCCTGTCGCCATCACGCCCCCCAGCTCTCCCCAGCAGGAGCCACATAGGTGCATACCGTCTCCCTGGCCCCACACGGCCTACATGGCAGGCCTCCCATGTTAACCTGCTTGTAGCACTGACAGACATGGCTTGCTTACATAGGTCAGTTGCGCATTCCTGCATGCACCTATGGTCACCCACTGGCCATCCCTGGGACATGCATGTCCCTGGGGCACCCGCATATGCCATCCCCCTGGGCATCTCCTTGGTTCAGAGGCACATCTTCCCCACAGACCACAGCCATCACTATCATCCGGTTCAGCTATTGACATACATGCTTCGTGCATCTGATATGGCTCTCACACATTCCACTCGGCATACATGTAACCAGGTTCTGTGCGACATGATCCACATCGGCACACACCAGTATCTACAATGCACATACATGCCCGCACACATGGCCATTCCCCCCAGCCACATGTGGGGACAGGACATGTCTGCTACACATGTCGCCCTTGCATACACATACCTCCCGGAACACATGTCCCCAGGATCATTTCCGTAGCCTGTCTGGGGGAATGACGAAGGACCAATGGTTTTGGATCAAACATGTTTTATTTATAAACAATTAAACATATAACTTTGACATACATCAAACATAGTGCACTATATCTGTATACCCTCTGTAGAGGCATACCATGCCATGCGGTGTCACACCAGCTGCTGTGTGGGGTCAGGGAACACAGGACACCACAGGACACATGTGTGGGCGTCACAGGAGCCATCACACGTTCCTGGGACGCCCATCAGGGGATGGCCACCGAACGGGCATCCGCCCCATCTCGGCGGCCATCCACTGAACAGCCACTGTCAGCCACCGGTTGCTGTGAACAACTTGATGCAGGGTGTGCTGCATGCCAACCAGGGCCACATGCATGTCATGCACGCACATGCCACCACACACACACCATGGTGCCAGGTGTCTGCATGTGCATGCAGGCCGTGTGAGTCCATGGCTGGCGCATCCTCTCCTACCCATACATCCTGTACAGGCACACGCGGTGGCTGGCATGGGCCCACGCTGCCCTGTGGTGTCCTGTCTTCCCTGGCACCCTCCCAGGGCCCTGCTCCTCCCCCCCTGACACATCTTCCTCACTCTCTGCCTCCCCCATGCTCCCCCCTCTGCCCCACCCTCCCACACATCAGACGTACTCACTCCCTCCCCTTCTGCCCCACCCCCAGCCCCTCTATGCCCACATTGTCCCCCCCTGCAGCGTCCGCCATCTCCTCAGCCACAAGTGGAAAATGCACAAATACAATAAGAAATAAAAAGTGTTACTCTAGGAATCCTTTGTCAATCAAGAACGTAGACATGAATGGTTAAGGAGAGGTGAACTGAAACCGAAAGATGAGAGACTGATAGCTGCAGCCCAGGGTGGCAGATTATGGAAGAGATGGTTTACAGAGAGCATTGAAAAATCTAGCAAAATAGACATATGTTGATTCTGTGAGAAAGATCCGGAAACAGCGACTCCCCTCATATCTGGCTGCGATGTTCTGGTGATGGAAAATTTCTATACAGAAAGGCACAACAAAGCAGCATGCCTCATACATTGGAAACTCTGTAAGTACTGAAAAGCACTGGGGTCATGACCCAAAGAGAATTTACAGAAAATGAAGAGGTTATGATCACTTGGGACAGTCCCATTCCAATGGATAAGAAACTGGATGTGAGGAAACCCAACATTGTGGTAAAGGAGAAAAACACCAGAACGGCAGAGGTGTCAGTTCCTAGTGACTATTCTGTGAATCACGAAGAGAAACAGAAGATCTTGAAGTACCAAGAAATGCAGTCAGACCAAAAAAATGTGGTAGAAAGATATAGAAATATTTTCCATTGTATTGGGAGCCACAAGCTCGATAAAGAAGAATTTCCAGCACATCTAGACAAACTACCTATATACGTATGTTACATCTTACAAACTCCAGAAGAAAGCTCTCTTTGGTACAATGCAAATACTACACTGAGCATTAGCAGTAAGTTTGAAAGATTGCGATCATATGTCATATACCCTGGCTTAGAAGTGAGGTTTATGTCTGTCATGGTATGTGCAAAACTAAATCACCAAAGTTGAAAGGCTAATACAGGTGTGAACTCATATAGTCCAACAATTATCTGTCATCAAAAAATTCCATTTATTCTTTATACTTCCTCTAATACTGAATATTAAATATATTTGATTTCTATTTTTATCCTTTTTTTTTTTAATTTTCATGACTATAGAGGGGAAAGAGCCTCAGTTAGCCCCTTCAGTCCATCAACTGCGTCCTTTTTCTTACTTGCAAAAATAGGGCACCAATCCTCATTGGTCAGAAAAACACCTCTATCTTTTATGTATGCTTTCTCTTTTTATTTAGACAATAATTCATTTAAAAGCCCCCATTTCATCTGTATTATTAAAGCATTGTAGATTCAAAATCTGAAGTAGGCAATGCTGGTGGTACAGTGTGAGTGTGGTATGAATGGTCTATGGAATTGTATTATATTCAAGGGTAATGTTTAATATATAAAAGTGATAACAAATGTTAATATGAGATTGCATTAAATTGTTTAAAGTAGTACTGTAACATCATTGAAGCTATATGATAATAGCAAGTATTGTTAATTAATTAAATGGTTTTCCACTTTTGGAAGGTGGTGGCTACATTGTGTTTCTTTGTTCATTATTGTTATTTGTAGCTTGTGTGGTTATTTTGTATTATAGGTGGTTAATTCATACCATCTATTGATTGCTTCGTTCTTATACCCAACGTGGCCCCATTTTGCCCCATGGCTGCTTTTTGTGAATTTTTAAGATTGCAGTAGTGGTGCAATTTTGTATATCAAGCAGTTTAAAAACCAGCATAGTTATTAACGATCGCAATGGTGTAAAAGTATCTCTTGAAGCTATTGTTTGTTAGAGCTAATAAACGTTTTCAAGATTCAACACACTTTGAAAGTGCTCTGCTACACTTGACGTTGACGTTCTGGTTCTGTCTGCTACACGGGAGCTTTAAAATCTCGCCCTTGCTGTTAAAGTTTGGAAGCATTATTTACCCTGGAGCAGCAAAGTTCTAGCCGGATGATCGTGATGATAATCAGTCAAAAGAGCTAATAACTTCTGTATTCGGGTAAGTACATATCTCTTTGTATGAACTTTCAAATATTTTTAGAGCTTTTTATATGAACTTTTAAATTCTCCCAGAAGACATCATTGCTACAATGTTAATAACTTTAGCGGTCACAGTTGTTGTGAATTGACAGTCAGTAATTGAAAAAGTAACTTTACTACTATCACTGGGATCAATGGACTTTAATCTGTTACATAGGAAGGTATAATTTCAGATTGTTTCATTTAATCATGGAATTATTAGCACCCAGAGTAACCACCATGATGGCAACAAAATTGTGGTAAAAGCACCAAGAAAAATGCATTTTCTTCTGACGATTATGGCTTACATGTAAGAACATGTAACTTATGAAACACTATTGGGAGGTCATTTGATGACTGTTAGTGGTAATTAGTTTGCCTGTAGAAATAAGTAAAGTTTTCTCCCAATTATCTGATAACCTCTAATATTAGGTTCTTTATACATCATTTCTTCACTCATTTAGTCACAACCCTGAAGCAGCCGTGGAGCAAAACGGGGTCATATCAGGTATATGACCGAAGCAGTCAATAGATGGTGTGAATTAACCACCAGCATTGCCGACTTCGGTTTTTAAAGCCAGATAAGTTTTCATCTTTTTTGAATAATGATGCTTTAATGATGCAAATGAAATGGGGGCTTTCATGAATTATTGTCTAAACAAAAAAATAAAGCATAAATAAAAGATAGAGGGGTTTTCTGACCAATGAGGATTGGTGCCCTATTTTTGCAAGTAAGAAAAAGGATACAGTTGATGGACTGAAGGGACTAACTGAGGTCTTTTCACTTTTATAGTCATAAAAATTGAAAAAAGGATAAAAATAGGAATGAAATATATTTAATATTCAGGATTAGAGGAAGTATAAAGGATAATGGGAGTTTTTTGATGGCAGATTGGATTATATGCACAGAACTAACCCATTTGGAGAAACTGCTCTGTCAGACCAAAGGTCCATCAAGTCCAGTATCCCATTTCCAACAGTGGCCAATCCAGATGACAAGTATCTGTCAGATTCTCAAAAGGTAGACGGATTCCATGCTGTTTATAACAGGGGTAGGCAGTCAATTTCCCCCAGTCCATTTTAATTATGATTTATGGACTTTTTCTTCCAGGAATTTGTCCAAACCTATTTTAAGCCTAGCAACACTAATAGCTTTTACTACATCCTCCAGCAACAAATTCCAGGGTTTGATTACACATCGAGTAAAAAAGATGTTCTTCAATTAGTCTTAATGTTGCTACATTGTAGCTTCATTGTGTGTCCTCTAGTCTGTGTGTTGAATTGTTTGCTGATGACAATAGCTTCCCACAAGGAAACCAAAATTTTCCTTGGATTCTCTGTCCCTGCCATTGGCACAGGGCAAGGAGGAAAGATTGCTGATTACCACCCCTCAGTCATCAAACCAAAGCCAAATGAGAGAGAAGTGGGACAGTCCTAGCACATGGATGTTATGCTGACTTTGACAGGAAGGAGAGCAATTTTGTTTATAAAATGTAGTTACAGTTAGTCCTCTGTCCTCAATATGAAATTCAAGCAGAAATAAGGAGGAGTCTGACAACTCATGAGTCCATAAACCACTATTAAAGTGGACTGGGGAAATCCATTGCTTAACCCTGGGAATCTGTCTACCTTTTTGGGAACCTGACAGGTACTTCTGACCTAAACTGGCCACTGTTGAAAACAGGATACTGGGCTTGATGGACTTTTGGTCTGACCCAGTATGGCATTTCTTATGTTCTTATGTAACCACATTCCATGCCATCCCACTAACTAAATCTCTCAGGCCCTCTTTTTCAATTGCATCACTGTAGCTCTGGCTCTCCTTTCAGTCAGCAAGGGCTGGGAACCACACCAGTATTTCAGGATGCATCGAGCTGCTGCTGCACATATGTACAAACTAGATGTATACAGATTGCCCACAGACACAGACAGGCAAATGGTCAGACCTTCAACATCAGGCATTATCACTTGTGTGCAAAATGTCCCTAAAAAGAGAAATATTCCTAGGCCTTAACCAATAGAGTGTTCAACCCAGCTAACAGATCATGAGATTTCTAAAGGATTTTGAAGGAGAGATATGCATTAATTTCTATTTATCAAGCATTCCACCTAAACTTCCTAAAGAGATTTACAAAACCACTGCAAATTTAAAATCAATAAACATAAACAGTAAATAACCAGTATTAATGACAACCTCCAACATCATGATATAATGCATGTTTAAAAATAAATCTTTAACACAGCAATTCACCTAATAATTTAAACTACCCATTTAAACAATCAATATCAAATTATTTAAAATATAATTCCTATGGTAATATTATGGATCAACACAAAGCTAATCCTACAACTATCAAGTACTATTCACATTATGCAGTATCTTTGTTAACATCTACAGTAAGACCTAATTTCTTCCACCTCCCATGGGACAATGTCTTCGCTAATACTCTTTAGTAGGGACAGTGGCTGAATCCACAGCCTCCTTTGAAGATGCTTCTGGATCTGGAAGAGTGCATTGCACAGCCTTAATTTTAGTTACAAAAAAGTAGCTGCAGAAGGTTGAAATAGACAGGGGGGTAGGTACTGACTTGGAGGTAATGAGGGTTCGATATTCAAAGGGATGAACACAGTTAGCAAACTTCCTAACCATTTTAACCCCTCTATCTGAATATCTCCGGTTGCATGTCCCGGTACTAACCGGTTAGCATCAGAGCATTTCGGGGCAGCTCCCAGCCGTAACTAAGCAGCGACAATATTGAGTCACTGCCTGGTTATGGCAAAGTGGTGAAAGTTTGACGCAGCCAAGACTGGCCTACGTTTCACCACAGAAACTAACCAGGTTAGCTTCTCGCCAATCCGAGCAGCCTGGATATTCAGCACTGGAGTTGGATATGATCCCGGCACTGAATATCCATGTTTCAGTGGCGGTAGCGAATATCCACCCTGAACATCTACAAATGATAACATACAATTTTATGGTACTTCTAGATTGAATGAGGTTAGAGGAGAACGACTGCTTAGTTATTCTAGTCTCTATGATATAAATAAAGTCACTAATTAATAACACAGGTACACTAAAAAAAAATTTTTTTAAACTGCCTCTAATGTTTCGATTGATTTTTACGTTTTATGGTGCGCTGAATCCAAATCTGGTAACCAATTTGCTCCATCACGTACAGATTTTTTGCTACATTGGGTTAGCAGTTTGAGGTGAACGTTTCAGATTGAGTGCGATCGAGATAAAAGTTTCTTGGATGAATTCTTTATACTAATTGTTTAGTAGTTATTCAAATAAGAATAAAGAAAATTGTAACAAGGCAGCACATAAGAATAGAGTAATGTCAACAAAACACACTGTGATGGTAGCAAAATTGTCTGCACTTAAAAACAGCCACATACATGTGCACAAACATTGCTCTCATGAAGAACATTTTTCTCACCGGTTCTCAAATACTCCCGAATTGGCCAGTCTTTTTTCCCCCAGTGTAGGTCGCGGGCCCGGCTATCCCACAAGCAAAGGAAGCAGGGATATTTGGTGAAACCGGATTGCTGCCCTAATAGCATGGATAGAATTTTAAAGTCTCCACAAATCATCCACTTATGCTCATCATAACAAATTTTCTGAAGAATCAGGGCCAAATTGTCGTATTTTTCTTGGAGAATAACAGAGTGAGCAATAGGAACTGAAGCGAATGTGTTGCCATTATGAAGAAGAACACCTTTTATGCTGTCTTTTGACGAATCAATGAACAGCCGCCATTCAGCAGGATCATACTTGAGTTTAAACTTTTCCATCACTCCGTATATATCGTTGCAAAATACCAAATCTTCCTCTTTGCTGAAATACTTCAAAAATTGTGTCTCGCGGTTGCGGTACCAATAAAAAGTTGTTTCTGGTGACAATAGATTTTTCTGTTTAAGCCGAGAACCTAGCAGTTGGGCAGCATCTTTTGGGAGTCCTAAATCCCGGACTAAATCATTCAATTCAGCTTGAGAGAAAAGTTCAGGTTTCGGATCTGGTTCAGTTTCAAACTCGGAAGTACTGGACTCATCGGGAAAAGCCATCTGATGAGTCTCATCATGATCAGAACCGTCCACACAAATATGATCCAAAGATTTTGGTGGTTCAGGCACAGGTACTTCGTTGCTATGAGGCATAGGCCTAATTGCTGAGGGAAGGTTGGGGTAACTTATTACGTTCTTATTTTTTAAGTTGTATCCCTTCACAATGCAAGAGCAAAAATAGCAGTCACTGCTGTGGTCTCTTTGTTCACGCCACATCATAGGTATTCCGAAACGAAATGCTTGTTTTTTACCTTTCATCCATAAGCATAGATCTTCCTCACATGTCTTGCACACTTTGTGAGGAGCCCACGGTTTGTCTTGATCGCCTAACTTCAAACCGAAATAGGCGAAATATACTTTTTTAATAAATGCAGAAATGTTCCTCTGCCGCTTTTTCACGGTATATTCCCCACAAATAAAACAAAAACTGTCCGGAGAGTTGACGCAACCTCTGGCTCTGTGAGCCATCACAAATACACAGCACTGCAA
Organism: Ichthyophis bannanicus; assembly: GCA_033557465.1. Taxonomy (NCBI): domain Eukaryota; kingdom Metazoa; phylum Chordata; class Amphibia; order Gymnophiona; family Ichthyophiidae; genus Ichthyophis; species Ichthyophis bannanicus. The sequence goes on from CM066031.1 coordinate 267,102,531, forward strand.
ACTACAACTGTAGTGAACCACTTCGGAATAAAGCTGGATTACGACTGAGCAAACAAAAGGTAATAATGAACTTGCAAGAAACTGAAATTTGACAGGAACGTTCATGTCACAACCACCGTGTTTGAGCGAGCGAACGAGGCGAGGCGAACAGGAAAGAACATGCGCCAGCGCGAGTACTGGATTTAGCCCCCCGCCTCCCAATTGTCCTGTTAATGTATAAAATGAATACAAAACACTCTAAAATATCATGAGGGAGTGTTTCTAGTTAGTTAACCATTACAACCTCTATTTTGGGCCAAGAAAATAAACTGCAGTCGGCTAAAAAGAAATTATGTGAACATTCCTTATATGGGTAAGAAATCTAATTTTGCAAGAAAACGTGACGTGATGGAACATTTTGGCTATTTTTCCTGGATTCAGCACCCCAAAATCTATAGGAATCAGTTGCAAAACTGGAGGCAGTTTTTTGGTAGTGTACCTGTGTAATCTTTCCCATGGAGACTTTCTTTACAGCTTGTCATGCTGCAGGGGCTTGTGTGCATCACTGATGCTGAGAACATTGGTAACCTAACTACTGGCAATGTCTCACAAGTGAACAGATCCCAGCTGAGGTGCCAGCTTAAGACAAACAACCTATCTGGGCAGCAGAAGTATGGAGCACTGTTGGTGGTGGAGGATCACATTTCTGTAACAACTGCAACAACACTGACATTACCTATGTGGAAGAAAGACATGGCAGCATTACATCATAACATGACATACTGGGTCAGACCATGGATCCATCAAACCCAGTATGCTCTTTCCAAAAAGCGGCCAATCCAAGTCACAAGTACCTCTCAGATTCCCCAAAAAGTACATGGATTCCATGTTGCTTGTCCCAGGGGTAAGCAGTGGATTTCCCTGGTCCTGTCTAATAATGGTTTATGGACTTTTCCTCCAAGAACTTGATAACCTTTAAACTTTCCTCATAGGGGTATCCTTCCATCCCCTTTACCATTTTGGTGGCTCTTCTCTGTATATTTTCTAATTTTGCTATACCCTTTTTAGGATATGGCAACCAGAATTGCCCACAATATTCAAGGTGCAGTTGCACCATCGAACAATATAGAGACATTATAATATCATTGGTTTTATTCTCCATTCCTTTCCTTATGATTCCTAGCAATCTATTTGCTTTCTTGGCCGCCGTTGCACACTGGGCAGAAGGTTTCAATATATTATCCATGATGGCGCTTAAATCCTTTTCCTGGGTGGTGGTTCGTAATGTGGAACCTTGCATAGTGTAACTTTATTTGCGTTGTTTTTCTCTAGGTGCACTTGTCCACATTAAATTTCATCAGCCATTTGGATGTACAATTTATCAAAGTCCTCTTGCAATTTTTCCAATCTTATTTATTTATTTATTTTATTTAACAGTGCTTATATACCACTTTTCACTGGGTCAAAGCAGTGTATATTCAGGTACAGTATATATTTCCCTTGTCCCCAAAGGGCTCACAATCTACATTTTGTACCTGAGGCAACAGAGGGTTAAGTGGCTTGCCCAAGGCCACAAGGAGTGCCTGTGGATCTAGAAACCTCCAGCCCAAGGTTGCTGTCCTCCAGCGAGATACAAACCCTTAGCCCTCTGGCCCAAGGCAACTTGCTCAAACCACTTGTCCAATCCTTTTGTGTTTTAACAACTTTGAATAATTTTGTCATCTGCAAATTTGATCACCTCATTCAATCCCATTTCCAAGTCATTTATGAATATGTTAAAAAGTAGCAGCCCTAGCACAGATCCCTTGGGTACTCCATTATTAACATTTCTCCACTGAGAAAACTAGCTATTTAGCCCTACTCTCTGGTTTCATCTTTTAACCAGTTCCCAATCCAGCCTTTGTAGCATAGTCGCTCAGTCCTGTGTATCGGAATTAGTTTGTGAGACCAGTAGACATAAAACTTATCCATGTAGATAGAAGTGTTTCCAAAACTGACAATGCATGCTACAGTTGGACATCCTGGAGATTTTACCAAGTTTTTATGAATCTTCAATACAACAGAAAACAAAGGCATTGAAGAGTGTTTTTCTAATACCTCATGTAAGAACATATGATAAGCCATACTGGGTCAGACCAAGGGTCCATCAAGCCCAGTATCCTGTTTCCAACAGTGGCCAATCAAGGTCACAAGTACCTGTCAGGTTCCCACAAGTTGTACAGATTCCATGCTGTTTATCCAGTGAGTAAGCACTGGATTTACCTGGTCCTTTTTAATAATGGCTAAATGGACTTTTCCTCCAGGAACTCATCCAAACCTCTTTTAAATCTGTCTATACTAACAGCTTTTACATCCTCTGGCAATGCATCCCAGAGTCTGATTATGTGCTGAGTGAAAAAAATATCTTCTCTGATTAGTTTTAGATGTGCTACATTGTAGTTTCATTCCATGTCCCCTAGTCTTTCTGCATTTAATGGAGTAAACACCTGATCTACTTCATAAAGTAGAAAGACTAGGGGTCACGCAATGAAGCTACAGTGTAGCCCATTTAAGTCTAATAATAAAAAAAATTTTTTCACTCAACGTATAATCAAACTCTGGAATTCATTACCAGAGTATGTAGAAAAAAGCTGGAGTTTAAAAAAAGTTTGGACAAGCTCCTGGAGGAAAACTCCACAAACCATTATTAAAGGGGACCAGGGAAATCCACTCTTTACCCCAGGATAAGCTTTGTGTACCTTTTTGGAAACCTGACATGTACTTGTGAACTGGATTGGCCACTGTTGGAAACAGGATACTGTGCTTGATGGACCTTAGTCTCACCCAGTATGGCACTTTTTATGTTCATTTTATTTTATTATTTATTTTATTTATTACAAGTTCTTATATACCGCACTATTCGGCATCAGCGCGGTTTACATTATAACATAAAGACCATAACAACAAGCTGTTTGGTTTACATCGAACAGGAGTACAAACTTGGAGAACCGGGGTAAACTATATACATGAGATAATTACAAAGAACAGATTAGAGTCTTAATAATATAAAGAACGGCATGGTGTGTTCATGAGTGGGTCACTTCCTCTGGTTCAATTGCTGGTAGGGTAGTATTGAAGGAAGAGGTGGTATTTGAGTGCCTTCCTGAACTGGAGTAGGTCAGTAATGGCCCTTATGTCGGAGGGTAGAGCGTTCCAGCATTTGGGGACATAGAAACTAAAGGCTCTGTTTGAGGTTGTCATGTTGCACTTTGTCGACGCCTTCGAGGTTGTCAGTAGGTTTACGGCTGTTGCTCTTCTGGATCTGTTGGGGGGTACAGTGTGAATCAGATCTGTGAGTGAGGAGGATGAGGTACCCTTGATTGCCTTGAATGATAGGACTAGGGTTTTAAAGATGATCCTCCCATGGATGGGGAGCCAGTGAAGCTGTTTAAGAATGGGAGTTACGTGGTCGCTTCTGGAGGCTCCGTAGAGGACTCTTGCTGCGGCATTCATGGCCATCTGTAATGGGCTAAGAGTGGATTGAGGGAGACCTTGTAATATGGCATTTGCAAAGTCGAAGTGTGGCAGGATTAGCGCTTGGTATATGGTTCGGAAGTCGTCCGGGTCCAACAGGGAGCGCATATGCCTAAGCGAGCGTATTTTGAAGTATACAGCTTTGACTATGTTATTTATGTGATGTTTCATATCCAGACGTTGGTCCAATGTAACTCCAAGGTATCTTATTGTTTCTTTAGCTTGTAGGTCAGCTTCCTTGACACTGACGTGGGCTGGAGGGGTGAAGTTGGGGTCTTTGGAGATGAAGAGCACCTCTGTTTTTTTATGTTGAATGCGAAGGTTTTGTGATTGGAGCCACTCTGAGACCGAATTGAGGCAGTCTACCAACGGTGCCAGGTCTAATTGAGTTGTAGAGAAAGGCATATATAAGAGAATGTCATCTGCGTATATCAAGCAGTTGACTTTGAAAGATCTTATGATGTCGCAGATGGGCTGCATGTATATATTAAATAGTAGGGAAGACAATGAGGAACCTTGAGGCACACCTTGCTTTTGATGGAAGCGTTTTGACTCTTCTGTACCGGACTTCACATATTGCCATCTTCCATCCAGATAAGAGTTACACCATTCTAATGCACTGTTGCAGATACCTTTCTCTTTCAGTCGTCCGAGGAGAATTTCGTGGCTTACCGAGTCGAACGCCGCAGCGATGTCTAAGAAGACGAGTACAAATCCTTGTCGGATGTTGTTAATGCCTGTGATAATGTCGTTGAATAGGTTAGTGAGTAGGGTCTCGACCCCATGATATTCTCTGAACCCATGTTGGCAGTGATCTAGGGGAGCTGTGGTGTCTATATGATCTTGGATTTGCCGTTGTGCCTCCTTCTCAATTATCTTGGCTAAGAGGGGAATGCTAGCTATAGGCCTATAAGATTCGACCTTTTGCGGGTCTAGCTTGGGGTTTTTCAAAAGTGGCCTGATGGAAGTCTGCTTGAGTGCTGCAGGGAAATACCCTGTTGTGAATGAGAGGTTCATTAGATTTGCAATGAAGGGGCTGAACGCACAACGTAGCTCCTTAATCCAAAAAGCTGGGCATGGGTCCGTTTGTGCAGTGGAGGTATTGAGAGATGCTATGGTGTCCTCGATGCATTTAGTGGATGGTGTAGAGAAGTTATTTAGTGGGGTTGCATTCGTTGGTTCTTGGAACGGGACTGTTGACACCTTGTTAGTTTGCACTATCTTGGATTGCATGTAGTCAGCGAATTTCTGTGGATGAATCTCACTGTGTTGTTCGGGAGAAGGATCCTTTGAGAGGGATTTGACCAGGTTGAAGAGGTCACGTGGTTTATTCAGTGATCTCTTTAGGGTGTCTGTGTGATATTGTTTCATTGTGGTTGTGATTGCTTCACGGTGTGTGGAGAGGTGAGTACGGTAGGCGGTCTGATCTTCAGTGGAAAGTGATCTGCGCCAGCGGCGCTCCAGTCTGCGGAGTTGAGTCAGAGAGGATCGCAATTCAGGAGAGAACCATGGGGCGGTGCTTCTTTTTCTCCTCTTTGTGTTATTGGAAATTGGAGGTTGTGATATGGCATGCAGATTGGAGTTCCAGGAGGTGATTAGTTCGTCGAGGTCTGGTATGGTTTTGTTGAGGAGTGATTGGGTCTCAGCCAAGATGTGTTCCCTGTTAAATGGTCTAAATCTTCTTGTGGGCGTCCGTGATGTGCTGTGCATGTTTTGGCTTCTGTGCAGCTTCTCATTGATGATGGGGATCTGGAAAATGATCAGTTTGTGGTCTGACCAGGGTATATCAACGATTGATGTTGGTAGGTTGTGGTTTTGTTCAAAGACTGTCTGAGGAGCAAATACCAAATCCAGAATGTTTCCCTTTATATGAGTGGGTTTATTGATAATTTGCTTGAGTCCCAGGTCTTCCATAGCACCAAGGAAGGCAATTGCGTGGTTTTGGGATAACGATGGGAGATTGAAGTCACCCATTATCCAATTTGGTTTATTGGGATTGAGGGTGCTGGCAGTAAGGTCAATAATGGTTGGGAGGTCCTCTGGAGACGTGGACGGTGTCCTGTATAAGAGGTTGAGGGAGATTTGCTGGTTTGTAATGGAGAGTATGTCTAGATTGTTTGAGCTAGAGGAATCTGTTATGTGGAAGTTAAGGTCCGATTTGGAGACTATGAGCACCCCTCCTCCTTTTTTGTTTTCTCTATGTCTTGTGTGTATGGCGAAATTGGGTGGTAGAAGTTGGTTGATGAGAACGTTATCTTCCGCTGATAGCCAGGTTTCTGTGATCATGAGTATCTCTAGGTCATAGCGGGAAATTGTTTCAAGAACCACAGGCCATTTTTTGCGAATAGAATGCGCATTTATGATGGCACATCTTAGGGGTCGGTAGTTCGGAGGTTCTTCCTGGGTGGGTGTATTGGGCAGCTGGAGTGCTATGTGTATCAAATGGGAGCGGCGTGTGTAGGTGTCACTTCCTGGGTGGGAGTATGGGGGTCCAGACCACCTTTTTCCATGGCTATTTAAGATGGGGATAATTCCATGAGATATGTAAAGGGCTTGGGAGGTTCCGAGCCAGTGAGTAAGTAGGAAAAAGCTGATAAGGGCGAAGAGCTGGAGGGCCATTTTGCGAGTTCCTGTTGTGTGCGAAGTACTGTAGATATGCTGCAGTATAGTGCAATAGCAGTATAGTGCAATAGGACAGAGAGTACAGTAGTGAGACACAAAACAGTATAGCAATGGACAACGGTATATGATGCTACTGACAACAGTATAAGAAGCTATTGACAGTGTTATATAGGCTACTGACAACAGTATAGGTACTATCAACAATGTTATACAGTATAAGAAGCTATTGACAGTGTTATATAGGCTACAGACAACGGTATAGGTACTATCAACAAAGTTATATAGGCTACTGACAACAGTATATGAGGCTACAGATCATAGGATATGTGTGACCATAGGAGAATACTGATATCGGCTTAGTTGGGTGTGCTGGAAGACTCATTTATAGCCAGTGTTTTAGAAGTGGTATACTTGCTGTGATCGATAGGTGGCTTGGTTCAATGTGAGAGCGAGGTCTGCCATAGGTGCGCTCCAGCTGGAGGTTTGAAGAAGACGGAGATCTTTTTCAGATGATGTTGATGAGGTTAGTTTCAAACCCGCCAGGCAGTCGAGACACTGCTGTGCTTATACGGATTATCTGTGTTTCTTGCCGTGCCCCGCCTAGGGGCCACGCCAAAGGGCCCTCTGGCGAGGCCCGCCAGGCGCGGGCGCGCCCGATGGCGCGCTGCTTTTTTTTTTTTTTTTTTTTATTGAGCATTTATAGTGAAATACACCAAATCAAAATAGGAAAATAACAGTAAATCGTACATATGCAATCAATAAAAAGAAACATGTTACAATATTTAGTCCACATTAAATGGGGCTGGTAAATTAACAAAGATTAAATAATTATAGTCAAACAGAAAACCAGGCCGAAAGCCTACACTATTGGAGGACATACTATCTATGTACTGGTCCTATCCCTTAAACCTGCTCCGGAGCGATCATTCAGAAATTTTTCTAAATGGGTTATATCCATGAAAACAAAGGAAGCTCCCTCAAATCCAATCAAACATTTACAAGGAAATCGAAGAAAAAAGGTGGCCCCTAAGGCCAACACCTTGGGTTTAAGAGCTAGAAACTGCCTCCGCCGAAGCTGAGTCTCGCGAGATACGTCGGGAAAAACATTGAGAACTTGTCCACAAAAAGGGACAGATTTCTTTTTAAAGAAAGCACGAAGTATCCGCAGCTTAACTTCGATGGAGGCAAAAGTAACCAAAAGAGTAGACCGAGTGGAAACATTGTCAGTAGAATCCTCTAAAAAGGCAGTTAAATTAGAAATAGCCGGTACAATTTCATCTAAACCCCCCTCCTGAGGATTAACATTTTTTCTAGTTGCAAGAATATAATATGCCTGTAAAACAATGATCGGATCTTGAATATGAAGTACCTCCTTAAAATACTTTTCTAAAAGTATTCTAGGAGCAATAAGAGAGGTATGAGGAAAGTTAAGAAACCGAAGATTGCATACACGAGAAGAGTTTTCTAGAGCCTCCACACGGGAATATAAAACAAAAGAATTCTTTACAGCAACAGTATGCGCTGCCATCAAAGGAGGAATCTGAGAACCCAAGAGCTGAACCGATTTATCAAAAGAATTAACCTTCTCATCAAGTTGCTGAAAAGTTAAAACAGCTTCTTGAGAGAAGGTACATAACGAATTTAAAGTAGAGGAAACTTTCTTGTCAAGGGATAATAAAACAGACCAGATATCTTTCAATGTTACAACATCTTCAGCTGAGGGAGGAGAAATATTAGACACCACATTCAGAACTGGCAATTGTACAGGTATAGGCATAACCAAAGGCAATTTAGCTATACTTGCGACTTCAGAAGATTTAACTGACAGGTCCAAAGTCCGCAACGGTGCAGGTAAAGGAGGAGGAGATCTCCCACTGGAATCGAGAGATACTCCATCCGGTGACGACTGCGCTATAGGGACAGGCGCAAAATGCCTGTCTAATGGACCGGACTGTTTCTCCCCTGCCCCGGCACCGGAGGCCTTGTCCACATTCTTGCCTTTCCGCTTCCCCATTTCTCACCAATATGAGTGGGGAGCAGAGCAGTGCTGCAGTATCGCCGAAGGAGCGCCAAAGGAGCAGGACCTGCTCCTTTGACCACGCTCCTTCGAAACACGCTCCGCGATCACGCTCCGCGATGAAACCAAGGCAACCAAATATAGCAAGGTCCCCGCTGAGAAGAAGGTGCCCAGGGCCCGCCTGCCCGATTTCCAAAGGCACACAAGGGGGAAGAAACGCTGCAACCAAGCACCAGCCAGCAATCCAGGCAGTCCAAGGCTGTTATTCTGCCCGAGTCCTCCACACTCTCTACCAGCTCGGGAAAACCTCTGCCGGGGAGCAGGTTTTAAAGGGGTGAAGGTCCCCGCTGAGAAGAAGGTGCCCAGGGCCCGCCTGCCCGATTTCCAAAGGCACACAAGGGGGAAGAAACGCTGCAACCAAGCACCGGCCAGCAATCCAGGCAGTCCAAGGCTGTTATTCTGCCCGAGTCCTCCACACTCTCTACCAGCTCGGGAAAACCTCTGCCGGGGAGCAGGTTTTAAAGGGGTGAAGGTCCCCGCTGAGAAGAAGGTGCCCAGGGCCCGCCTGCCCGATTTCCAAAGGCACACAAGGGGGAAGAAACGCTGCAACCAAGCACTGGCCAGCAATCCAGGCAGTCCAAGGCTGTTATTCTGCCCGAGTCCTCCACACTCTCTACCAGCTCCGGCGCGCTGCTTTTAAACCCCTTGTGCTGCTCCGATTGGGCAGGGAAGGCTTCGCGGCCCCTCCCGCTGCTGGTGGCTCGATCCCCGGGAAGGGGAGAGCTGCTGGTGGTGGCGGGGGTCTGAAGAGGCCTGCGCCCGATGGCGCGCTGCTTTTAAACCCCTTGTGCTGCTCCGATTGGGCAGGGAAGGCTTCGCGGCCCCTCCCACTGCTGGTGGCTCGATCCCCGGGAAGGGGAGAGCTGCTGGTGGTGGCGGGGGTCTGAAGAGGCCTGCGCCCGATGGTGCGCTGCTTTTAAACCCCTTGTGCTGCTCCGATTGGGCAGGGAAGGCTTCGCGGCCCCTCCCGCTGCTGGTGGCTCGATCCCTGGGAAGGGGAGAGCTGCTGGTGGTGGCGGGGGTCTGAAGAGGCCTGCGCCCGATGGCGCGCTGCTTTTAAACCCCTTGTGCTGCTCCGATTGGGCAGGGAAGGCTTCGCGGCCCCTCCCGCTGCTGGTGGCTCGATCCCCGGGAAGGGGAGAGCTGCTGGTGGTGGCGGGGGTCTGATTATGTCCTTGATCACTGCAACCTGTGATGATGGATATTACCACCTTATATACAAACATACCTCATGTTCAAGTGGCACAGATAATGAAACAGTATCTTTAAATCAAAGATAAATTCAGTTTTTGAAGGAATTGATATCACTAATATTGACCCAAAATTAAATTTAAAAAGACTATTTTTTTAGCACATTTTTTTAAATTTTATATTTATAAATTTAAACAAAATTATCAAGAATACACTTTGAAACAGAAATAGAGCTGGGAAACAGAAAATACAATAAAGGACAAAATAAGTCCCTAACAATAATACAGGAAACAAAAAAAACTCCATTCCCAGCCCCCTCTAGTCCACTATTTACGGGGGATACCTAGAAAGAAAAACAATATCAATCCAATTTTTGAAGGAAAAGGGTGTGCTAACAGTCTAAGTCTAAATCTGCTCTTCTTGAATGGTCAGAGGTTCCGTACCCCCTCAGAATGACGGGCATTAATAAACGCCAGCAATTGTGAGGGCTCATAAAATATATATGAATGTGACTGATACCTTATCAGGCATTTACAAGGGAATTTTAAAAAGAAAAGCCCCCACAATAGCTGAATCCTAGGTCTTAACAAGAGAAAGTCCCGCCGCCTCTTCTGGGTTTCCCTAGACAGATCCGGAAACATAGAGACCTTTAAACCTTTAAACATCATATGGCGTTTCTTAAAAAATAACTTCATAAGCCATTCTTTATCTGATAACAGCGCTAAGTTAATTAACAAAGTGGATGGTACAACCTGCTCTTCCTGGGAACCTTCTAATAACTCTGTTACATTTAAAACATCAGCATTATCCACTGCCCCTCTTATGCTAGAGCTGCCAATTGGGATGAACTTTATTGAATCTCCTTGCAAAGCCAAGAACATGGGTTTGAAAATGTACTCATGGAATATTTGTGTTAATAGCTCATCAGTTATATGCCATAACATTTTGAAAGCCCTGAGAGTGAGAGAGAGGTGACCATTGCCTTCCTTCAAGAGAGAAATCAAATGAATTGTGAATTTGAAAAGTTAACCTGAAAAGCTGAAATGCTGGTGGGTGGGTGAGATCTATGGTTCTTCTTTAGGGGAATGTGAGGCAGGAGCTTTTATCTTAATCCATAAAGATGCAGGTTGTGTAAAGGAAAAGATTATTACTGACCCTAGCCATCATTTTCTTTTTGTTGAAGGTATCCTACAAGGGAAACCTATTATTTTTGGGAAAATTTACGTACAGTGCAGTGCTTAGCCTTTTTAGAAATATGAATGCTCATTCTTGGAGGAGACCTTAACTGTGTTCTTGGTGAGAGTAGGGTTCACTTGTCTTCAGATTCTGGGGGAGAGGTGCATCAGATAATGCATTTTTTCAATTGCTGTGATGTATATGGGCTGCTGGATGTGTAGTGATCCTGCAACCCATGGAACAGGATTACACCTTTTCCAGAGCCTATAGTTCATGATCTCGTCTTGACTACCTTTTAGTGACAGAGTCTCTATTGGTTAACAATGAACAAGTAGAAATTGGTCTCTTAGAGATCTCTGACCATGCTAGAACAAGTAGAAATTGGTCTCTTAGAGATCTCTGGCCATGGAAGAGGACATGAAGAATTTCATATGGTGTTTCCCCCCTGGCTTTGGTAGGAGGCACAGCCTTTCAGTCTTTCCTGAGAGATCAATGGAATGACTATGAGCATAATTTATTTTAACTGCAATTTTCATTATTATCTTATGCTAGACCTAGGCATGTCCAGACAATCAATAACCTGATGCATAGAGTATAGTAGCCCAAGATAGCTTGCAGCTTAGAGGCAGAGGGACTGCATGTTGTCAGGCACTCCTGGAGCTTGTGAAGCATAGAGGTGGGTAACGTTGATAATACAGTTTTTTTACTCTACTTCTTGGGAGGTCCCATGTAAAATAACAAGTTCAAAAAATTATTATTAGTAGCCTATTGATCTGTGCTGTTGTGGGTTTCAGTAAAAGTTGATGTTTTAATTTTGAATAGGAGGGGTTGCTTTTGGAACTATATTTTTCAGACAGGAACGGAAGAATAATGTTTCTCTAGTGCAGAGAAGGGTGGGGGTGAAAAGACCAAGACTCAAGAGAGACCAAATGTGTGCTGTGTTGCAGTGAGAATTTAAGACTAAAAGTGAAAAACTAAGCTCAAAAGCATTTAAGTGTTTGTGGTTGATGAAAGTGAGGCTATTGTGAAAGGACCCTTTGGGTTTTTCTTTCATATTTGTGAAGTGAGGTGTTGTCTGAAGGCTGACCTTAGACATGTTTGCAGAAAAAAGAGCAGGGGTACTAGAATAAAAGAAAAATTTTGTTTTATGCCCAATATGGCCATGTTTTGATGAACAATGCTTGTGTCATGGGCAGAGATGTAAGAGCAAAATATATAAAACCAATTCAGCCACCAGTGTGGTGTGATCCATCACATCCTTCCTCCACTTCAAGCTTTAAAAAGATAGCTTCTCCAGCTGGTCCTTTTCCATTTGCATTTTATCCATCTCCCCAATGAGCACTATATTTAAGCCTCCTCCAATTATTAATTGACCTCTCCCTCTTTATCCAGTACAGTTAGGGCTTGCTCCCAACATAATGTTGGGAGCAAGGCATAGGGGTATGTTTACTAAAGTGCGGTAAACGTGAATAACGCGCGTTGTATGACGTTAACGATCGTAAGTGCAGTATAACACGCGTAATCATGCGCCAACGACCGTTAACGTCATACTACACGCGTTAACCGTAGTTAACGATCGTAAAGCCCCGCGGCGCGTTAAAACAGCGCAGAAGGTAGAGAGTGGGCGGAGAGAAGGGGTCAATGGGCGGAGAGTGGGCGGGGAGAGGCTCCCCTCACACTAACGCGCTGAATCTCAGAGCTCAATTCCAACGCGAATGAAAACCTGTCGTTAAAGGCATATTAAAGGGAAGAGAAACCATTTCCGTCAGCAATGTACAGCAAAACCGGTGAAACCTACAAAACGTGAGCAGTGTGATACATGTGCACTGAACAAAATAGCAAATAGAAATGGAAAAAGACCACAACAACATCCTAAAAAACTATAATCCAGCTGGTCAACAGTGATATTAATGGGCAACCATACAAAACACTCCCAGGAAAGCTCCAAAAAAAAGAAATGAGTTTTGGAAAGGTCCACGGAGCGTAGACCCTTCCACACATCATTCCCTAATTCTAATTATGTGCGTTCCTGGGAGTGTTCTCTATGGTTGCCCATTAATATCACTATTGGCCAGTTTGGGTATCATTCTATCCCCTAATTCCGAGGTCATATTCGGGGTTTATGTGCACTTATGTCTCCATACAAGGTGAATGAGCCCACAGTACAAATGTGCAGAGCAGGGTTTCTGACTCTTTCGGCCAGATGTCCTATCTCCAGGGACTGCACTGTCTCTGTGGCCACAGTGTGGTGCAGCGGACACAGCCAGTACCTGTAGGTACCAGAGGGTCACAGGTTCAAAGCCCAGCTGGGGCTACGTCCAATCCGGTCAACATATTTTTCCAATAACTGTACCATGATTGTAATGACAAACCTTTTTTGCTGAGAACATACGCATGGTTAATACGCCTATATTTTACCCCACCGAGCACAGACACCATAAACAGGTGCATTACCTAGAGCAGAGTCTCCCAAATGCAGTCCTGGAGGGCCACACACCATTCAGGTTCCATGCTGCCGCGAATAAAGATGCCTGTGCTGCATATCTATGCACCACCCCCATGGTATGCAGATGTAGCTCATGCGTATTACTCAGAGACAGCATGAAAACCCGAACAGTGTTTGGCACACCAGGACTGGAGTTGGGAACCGCTGCCATAAAGCAGCAGCCAACAGGGCCAGACACACCCACACCCACACCCACAGGCCCCATTGGCTCATGCCTCCTGGAGAGGCAGGACATTGGGCCCTGCATGCATCTCCCAATGCTACCACATGCATACCCTAGCAATGCCACCCTACACCTGGGTATACGGTACACACCTATCAAACGTTTCCTATGAGTACTGGCAGATAGCAAGTCCTACGTTAAGCACAGTTTGCTCATTGAGCTCCATCATAACAATCTTTCTGATGTCAGCGGTGTGTGCTACAGGTCAGGTCTCTGACAGTGTTTACCACCCTGGGGAGTGACGCCCAACAGTATTGCGTACTATATCCATGCCTGTACTGTGCCCAGGACTGGTGTGGTGGGCAGGGCTGCTGAACCCCTCTACAGTAGCACAATGCTTGCATAGGTGTCGGAGTGTGTGTCTGTCTCTACAGTGTGTGGTGGCTGCAAACACCTTCCACTGCCCACACTGCCAGCACTGTTGCCAGTATTGGCCTGCCACTGTGCATAATGAGGAGCAAGGTACCATGGGTATAGCCCAGACAGGGTGGCCTGGGCAGGCGGCATCTGTACAGCGCATAGGGCACTGACTGCGGCATATTAGTGCCCGGCCACCACCTACACAGACAGGGTGACCGCTGTATGTCCTGCAGGGAAATCAATCTCACCCTGACTGTGCAGTGACCACAGCATGGCTAGTCATCCCCATAGTGCTATATGGTATTTCTCTCATGTGATAGATATGGGTTTCCTTTTGGGGCCCAGTCACTGATTTATCTGCTTGCTGTGTATGCTGACATCCCAGTTCTGGGTGCATGCATCTCCACTGGGCACATGCACTATTGACTAACTAGCAGACTGTTTGCAGCTGGTATGTGTCTTGATGGAGTGGCTTGCAGCAGGAGAATATCAGATAGTGGTGGGGTGCAGCTTGCCATATCCAGGCCTAATGTCTGTCTGCTATTGTGTTATGGATGTGTACAGAGCTGCATTGACTGCCCTGTGGGGTGTCTGTTCCTCAGCAGGACCGGGGTTGATGTTCCCTTCTACTGCCACCTTTGCAGGGAGGTAGAATGTGGATCTATTGATAGGAGACCCTGTTTGCCACCCTCGGCCCTGGGGGAGGGGGTGGTGGTACATGGGCCACCTAGGGGTCCATGGGGGCTACACCTGACTGAAACAGACAGAGATATCCAAGGTGTTTCTGCAGAAGCTACCTATCTCACACATTAACACTGCTTTGGACCTGCGCCATGGCCTCTTTCAGCCATGGATGGTGCTGTGGACCTGGTGCTGGGCGCCTCACTGCACCCTCAGGGTGAGCACAATACCCGCACAATGTGACGGTGTGTAGCTACTCTGTGCCAGTACAACACACGGTCAGTACCCCCTACCAGGCCGAGGTGCTGTGGGGGTGCACATGGTCACTTCCCTCTATCAGGCCGAGGTGCTGTGGGGGTGCATTCCCCATGGTGTGTATCTGTGGACAGCTGATTTGCATGTGCAGTGCATCATGGGTGTGATTGGCACAATCCAACCCTGTGAAGATCCAGCACCTGCTCACAAGCTCTGATAAACCATAGGCCATCACACTTACATCTGTTAGCATAATTCATAGGTGCAAGACACCCTAACGAGTCTGTAATATAAAGTGCCCACGCTGGTAAAAACACACGTACCCACGCACAATTGTACGCATGCACCAACGCACGTGGCTACGCATGGGGCTACGCCCGTACCAACGCACGCAGCCACGCCCGCACCAATGCACGTGGCTACGCACACTGTGCGGGTCTGTTTCTGACAACACTACTCAACGTAAAGAAAAACATGCCTCCTCATTCCCTATGTAATGTACAGGGTGATGCCTGGGCCAGCCTTCTGCGTTAGGCACACTGGGAACTCGAACCCATGCTGCCTGTAACAGCGGTCAGTGCAGTAACCATTGTGCTACAGCTCTGTTTCAGTGATTTGTGTCTGTACGCCTTCTTACGATTAACGCGCAGTAACGCGCCACGGCGCCCTGTAACGCTCGTTAGTTTTTGGAACGCGCGTTAGTGTTAACGATGTACCGCCCATGTCCTTATTTGGGGTTTCTGTCACTACCGTGGCTCCTAACGCGAATTGCACTAACGCAGTTTAGTAAACATACCCCATAATGTTGTTCATTGGGTCCATATATTTTAATATTGGAGGTGAAAATATCCTGAATTTCCCCCCTTAACACCAATACTCTTCTACTTTTATCCTTAAATACATCTTGAACCTTTGTCATGCAGCATAATAAAAATGCCCGCTGATTTTTTTCTTCACAATATATTAGCATTACAATATATTTGGCTATATACCATATCCCATAAGACACGTTCATGTCTTTTCAATAAATGTTTTTGCTGTATCACAGCCACATCTAATTGTAATCTTTCTGATTTCTTTAAAGACAGGCTTCTCTTATATGGAGAGTTAAACTTTTTCACATTGAATGTTCCAATTCTTAATTTACTTCCTATTCCATTGTACAAAAATCTTTCTCATAAACCTTGAACAGTCCAAGTCCACCTCCCAACCAGCTCATTCCCATTACAAAACCCATTCTTCTCAAATATTTTACAATATTTTCCCATAGGACCCTTCCATTCTCTGTAGGAGTTTAGGTGACTCCAGTTTCATAGATGCTTATCCAGAAGTCCTGGCAGCCTCATCCTTTCTTAATACAGACACATATGCTTCTCATCCAAGTTCACTCAAATATTCCCTTTGCAACCACTTAAAACACTCATCACTCAAAATCCTTCAACTTAGTCTATCAATCTAAGCAATCATCTATTCCCCCATCAAACACTCATACCACCCTTCTCCCAAGACCTGTTCATCCTCCCATACTCAGTCAAGCCTCAATTTGACCACCAGTCCTTCACACCCCCTCAATCTTTCAACATGCTTATATCTATGCTCCCAGTCCTACCAATGCCCAATATTTCAAAGCCAAGAAATTACAAAAATTGCAATGTGTGCCTTCAAGTCAGTGCTAACTCCTGGTGACCCAGCAACTCCTGGGTTTTCTTGGCAGTGTGACCAGAAGCAGATTGCTAGACCTTTCATCCAAGGCAATGGAGGGTTAAATGACTTGTCCAAGGCCATAAGCAGTGCTAGTGGGAAGCAAACCCTGTTCTCTTGGTTACCAAGCCAGTGCTCTAACCAGTAGGTTACTCCTCTACTTCCCCAGTTGCACCAATACACAACATTTCAAATCCAACAAATTAGTAGCCAACAGTCTGCCACAGAGTCCCTGACTGTTAACCTCATAGTTATTCATGTCTTTATTTTGACACAAAACTGCCTGCAAAACTCTTCAGGTGCATTCTCTGTCTACTGCTAATCCAATACTTGAAACACCAGCCACTAATTCTTAGAATCTCCAGACACTTCCTTCCATCAAAACTCTGCCAAATGCTGCCTAGCTTCCAGCTGCTTTTTATTCTTTTACACGTTAGTTAAGATGTCCTTCAAGCAACATCTCCCTAATGCTGCCCAGGCTTCATCAACATTTTTCACTTTAATGCTTGTCCCTCCTGCCGTAAAGAGGTGCATCCAGTTGTATTTCACTTTCTCTTTTATTAGAAAAGCAGTTGCATCCTTTAATTCACACTTTTTTTGCAAGGTTGTGGCTGAGACCATTAAGTTTTTCCACTATTATTTCTCCAGTTCAGTGCTCCCACAGAGTGTGCTTTTATCATAACTTTTTTTTTACCTCAAAGTAAAAAGGCAGCTGATATAGGAAGTTGATTTTATCTATAGGCCTGTCAACTCTTTTCGGTCCCAAGGTCTAGTGGGTTTTGTCCACCTTACTTTCTCCTGAGTCATTCTAGCTATCAAACAAGAGAACCTTGCATATATTTTATACTACCACCTGTGTATTCCCATAATCCATTCTCTCGGGAACATACTAGATTCTAATATTGCTTCTCGTTGTTTGGTTCTCTATATCCTCCAATTTAGTCAATAGTGCAGTGCTACTGCCTTTTATTTTCTTCCAGTTCCTTCACTAAATCTGTCATCTGTTCCTCCTGATCAGCTATTTGCTGATCCATCTCTTCCAACCTCACAGCCTAATCTCACTGAAGTCTGCAATTATCTCTGCAATGATCTCCTTTATACTTCTCTTCATCGATCCTATCACCATTTTAATTTCACTGAGCTATTATGCCATTTCTTCTTTTGTAATAGGCTCAGCCTCATCTGCTTTACCATTCCTTACTGGACCTTCATTTTCAGGCTCCGATTCTTCCTCCATTACAACACACCCAACTCCATGTGGCTTTCTTTCATGCTACAGACCTCTACCTGTTTTTTTCCCTGCTTAGCATCATCCATTTCCTTTTGAACAGACAATCTTGCTTGTTATGAATGCTGGTAGTCTGGTTTTCTCATGGATTTGAGAACTTTTTGGGGAAACTTGCTTTTTCTGCTATGGGTGTGTGCCCCCTCATTTATTTTATTTTAACTTATTTTTATACCGCTCCTTCCAGTGATCAGCAGCGGTTTACATTTTAACATTTAAATTCTGTAAGTACAGCAGTTACATATAACAATAAGAGAAACAACCCCCCCCCCCTCTAAACTATTCACATAGAGAGAACATGTATGTTTAGCTAACCATATACAAAATATTTAGTGTAGTATTTACAATGACTTACAAGTGGATAATTCACCTGCCTGATGGGTTACATTTTAATATTCTGTGTTGAGTTTGAAAGAGGCTCTCCTCCTGTGCCACATGGAGGTATATAAATGTCTCTATCATAAATACCCTCTCCCACCTTTCTTCCAAAGTATATATACTATACTGAGATCTTTAAGTCTATCCACATAGGTCTTATCCATAAACCTAAAAAATTCTGACATCTAATGTTCCCTATTACTCAATTTTTTCAACTTTTTTTGTCGGAGCTAGTCATCCCAGTGCATGGAAGCTCTCCAAGCACCACTGCGACCTCTCCCTTTTATTTTAATAGCTTTATGAAAACGAAGTCAGACTTAGCTTTGTCGAAAATTTTGCAGAACAAGCTTCACCGGCTTGAAAAAAGGCTTGCCAGAAGTACAGAAATGACGACGTGTCACACGTTTCGGGTTCACTGTAATTTTTCACATAACCCTGCTTCAGGTCCCTTCAATACTGGCAGATTACAAAGCTTAGTAAAAATATATATACTTGTCCATTGAAGACAAGATCAGTTGATGTCTGAGTGGGACTGTGATCTTATGTGAACTAAGCTTTGTAATCTGCCAGTATTGAAGGGACCTGAAGCAGGGTTATGTGAAAAATTACAGTGAACCTGAAACGTGTGACACATCGTCATTTCTGTACTTCTGGCAAGCCTTTTAACAAGCCGGTGAAGCTTGTTCTGCAAAATTGTTGACAAAGCTAAGTCTGACTTCGTTTTCATAAAGCTATTAAAATAAAAGGGAGAGGTCGCAGTGGTGCTTGGAGAGCTTCCATGCACTGGGACGACTAGCTCCGACAAAAAAAGTTGAAAAAATTGAGTAATAGGGAACATTAAATGTCAGAATTTTTTAGGTTTATGGATTATTAGGTGATTCTGAATGGTTTTGAATTTTTTTATTCTGTCACATAGGTCTTATAGCAAAGCCCACTCACCATTTTGATAGTCACCTTCGGCACTTGTATTATCTGGTATATACTCTAAATCTTGGGAGAAAAAGGGAATTCTTTGGGTTAAAGCTGATAAATCTGTGTATTTTAGGATTCTGTGTTTTTGCTGAGTCATGTCTTAATACTACCAGAGAACTTTTCATTTAACTCAGAGGATAACTTTGCATAGAAAATAAAACAGAGCAAATAGTCTCTGAGTAGAAAGGAATATATTTGTTTCTAGAGAGCTTTTCATTTAAATCAAATCAGAGTATAGCTTAACCTACAAGTAGAATAAATAATCTCAAAGTAGAAAGAAATATTTGTTTATAACGACCTTTACAAAGCAGCCTTCCCATTAGGAGGCAAAAGATCTATGAAATAGGTATTAAAGCCAAGTGACAGATCAAAGAGGCAATTTGAATGGCCCACTCTATTAAAACAAGGACTCTGTGAATCACCCAGGAAATTGGTAAGACTTTACCTTAGAAGCACAAATCAGGGCACTGTGTAGCAAGCAAGCTTTTATTAAGTCTTCTTTCACTCTCATCCACCCCGACTCCCACTCATTCCAAGGATAATCTTAGCTTTATAGGCTCTTAGATCTATTAAAGGGAAGGAGGTGCCCATATTCACTTTCAGGTGTGACTGGTTATCCTCAAAAGGAATAGATTAATTAAGGAGATTAATTAATCATGAGGTGAACAAAGTCCATTAAATATATTCAGGGTCATTCTGGTCCACAAATAGCGGGGATGGACAACCCACCAGGACATCCATCCTCGCTATTCACGCCCCTTCCCGCCGGCGACTAATTTCTCCGCCGGTTATACGGGGAAGCTAATTGGGGGCAGGGAAGGGGCGGATTGTGGCAGAGTTAGAGCGGGCGGTAGGCGGTCATCGACCCTGGATGTACAAGGCCGATTCTAATGTCAGCCCTGTACATCTGGGGCCAGCGACCGATACGGGGAAGTTATTCCACCTTTGAGATGGAATAATTTCCCTAGACATCAGGGATCGGTGGCCCGGGTCATGGATGAGGCGGGGGGGGGGGGGGGGCAAGGACATACCTTGCAGTCCGACCCTGGCCTTAGGAGGCCAGATCGGGGTTCGGGCTGCGGGGAAATTGATGCTGCTGCCAGTGGGCGAGGATCGTGGCTCTTCAATAGAGCCACGGTGCCATGGCAACTGGATGCCATGACACTGTGGCTCCATTGAACAGCCCTGACTGAGTTAGTGAGGCAGGGCCTGTACATCCCGGCCTGCACGTACAGGCCTGATCGCGATTCTGATCCCACGTGGCTAGACGTGCCCCGCGGGATCAGAACCGTGATGACCTCTGTACTTCTGGTTCAACCAGGCATATATCGGGCTTGTACGTCCGGAATGGAATCGAACTTATTAGGTTTAGTTGTAATAGTATAAGTATCCCCAGCAAACGTAAGTAAGTAAACAACTTAAATACTCAAACAAAACCTTAAAACTAAGATGCAGACAGCAGTCCAATAGCAAGATGAGGACTTGCCAGTCTTTTACATTGAGTGTCACAAGTATGAGTTTCTCCCTATTGGTGAAGGATCTTATGTGTGCACTAGGTGCAAGGACTTCTTTGCTCTTAGGGAACAAGTCCGAACTCTGGAGGCTAGAGTAGCAGACTTGGAGGACATAAGGAAGACAGAGAGGCATATAGACAAGACCTACAGGGACGTAGTACAGAAGTCCCATCTCCAGTCTGGCAGCCTCCCAGTTGCCATGGAGGAGAAAGGTCTCGTGACAGGAAAGTATCACCCTGGTGTGGTAGGAAGTGATCCTGTAGCTAGGACCTGTCCTCCAGGTAATGTAAAACCCTCTCATACCAAGGAGGTTTCTCCAGGGCCATGTGCCCATGAGGGAAGGGTTAGGACAGCTGATACAGTTGGAGATTCGATCATTAGACATGTAGATAGCTGGGTGACTGGTGGATGTGAGGATTGCCTGGTTCCAATGACATAGGAAAGTGTGGGAGCGAGGTTCTGGAGGCCAAATTTAGGCTTTTTGCTAGGAAATTGAAATACAGAACCTTCCAGGGTAGCATTCCCTGAAAAGTTTCCCTTTCCACATGCAGGATCCAAAAGGCAGGCAGAGCTCCAGAGTCTTAATACGTGGATGAGACAATGGTGCAAGAAAGAGGGTTTTGGATTTGTTAGGAACTGAGCAACATTCTGGGGAAAGGTGGGGCTTTTCCAAACTGGGATGGAACCAACCTTAACTGAGATGGAACCAGGTTGCTGGCATTAACCTTTAAAAAGGAGAGAGAGCAACTTTTAACTAGCTGACAGTCGCCCAAGAGCGCATGGTTTGGAAGGATGTATCCTTGAAGGGCACTAGCAAAAGAGGGAAGATAGAGCATCCCGAAAGAAAGGTTCCAATAAAAATAAAAGTAATCCAGATGTCCTTAATTACAGAGCAGATAGAGCTGAAAGATTCCAAAATAACCCTGTCTACTGATAACCAGATTAAGATGAATAAAATGCCTGTAAGTAAACACTAGAAGTCTAAAAAAATAAGATGGGAGAGTTAGACTATATAGCACTAAATGAGAGGTTAGATATGATTGGTATCTCAGAGACCTGGTGGAAGGAGGACAACCAGTGGGACAGTGCAATACCAGCGTATATACTATATTGCAATGATAGAGTACATCAACTTAGTAGAGGGGTGGCATTTTGTTAGAGAGTACATTGAGTCACACAGGATTAAAGTTATGCTGAAAAAAATACACTGTAGAACCTCTATGGATAGAAATTCCATGTCAAAAGAGGAAGGCAGTGGGGGTGTACTACCGACCACCTGGCCAATATGAACAAATGGATGATGAAATGCTAAAAGAAATCAGGGAAGCTAACAGAAGTTACAACATAGTATTTATTTATTTATTTAACACTTTTCTATACCGCTTTATCCTATGGTCAAAGTGTTTTTACATTGTAACCAAACATTATACATTAAACAGGGAGATCAACTTGGAGGTAACATTGAACATTTGCTTAGGGTATCATTAAGCATAGGTGGTCAGGGGAGGAAAGGGTAAGGGGAGGTGCAACCTTGGAGGGGGCAGGGGGAGTAGATGAATTGGGGGCTGGTTGAGTGAGGGTGTCAGGGAAGCAGTCTTTGAATATCCAGCGGAGTGGAGGAGTGGCCTAGTGGTTGGGGCAAGGTACCTCAGGCCAGAAGACCAGGGGTTCAAATCCCACTAGAGGATAGCAACCTTGGGCCAGAAGGACTGGGGTTTCTAGTCCCACAGGTGCTCCTTGTGGTCTTGGGCAAGCCACTTAACCCTCCATTGCCCATGTTCCCTGTAAAATAGTTATCTCCAAGTTATAATGACCTGTTTAATGTAATTTCAGTTTGTTCAATGTAAACCGCCTTGATATCATGAAAGGCGGTATATAAGAAATGTTAAATAAATCTAGGTTTTTAGGGCTATTCTGAAGGTTGCTGTGCCCGGTGTGGTCCGTAGCTTCATGGGAATAGAGTTCCATAATTGTGGAGTGTAAAGAGAGGAGGTTCTTTTTGAAGAGAGAAGGTTCTCTAATAATAATGGATCAGTGTCATGGCATGACTTTGCTAGGCAGATAAAGTTTCTAGATGAAATAAATGACTGCTACTTGGAGCAGCTAGTTCATGAACCAACAAGAGGGGAAGCTATTTTGAACCTAGTCCTTAGTGGAACATAGGATACGATGCAAAATATAAGGGTTTTAGGGTCACTTGGCAATAGTGATCATAGCATGATCCCATTTGATTTAATAAATGGAGGAACGACAGCAAGGAATTCACAGTACTACCTTTTAGCTTTCAAAAGGGAGACTATGATAAAATAAGGAAAATAGTTAAGAAAAAACTAAAAGGAAAGGCTACAAAGTTTAAACATTTACATCAAGCATGGGCATTGTTTAAAAATACTACCTTGTAAGCCCGGACCAGATGTATTCCACACTTGAAGAAAAATGGAAGGAAAGACAAAAAACGGCAACCATGGCTTAAAGGTGAGGCTAGAGAGACTATTGTTGCCAAAAAAAGCATCTTTCAGGAAATGGAAAAAGGAGCCAAATGATGAAAACTGGAAACATAAGCATTGGCAAATTAGATGCAAGGCATTAATAAGGCAGGCAGAGTTTTTGAAAAAAAGCTTGCCATGGAAGCAAAAACACATAATAAAAACATTTCAACTGCATGCATAGAAAAAAACCTCTGAAAGAGTCAGTTGGACCATTAGAGGCGTAAAAAGGACACTAAGAGGGGACAAGGCCATAGTAACATAGTTTATGATGGCAGATAAAGACCAGTATGGTCCATCTAGTCTGCCCAGTCAGGCGGTAAGAGTAGGTGCCCCTGCTGCTCCGTGTAGGTCACCCTTCACTATGCCTTTGTTTAGGAGTATACCCACCGCTCCATGTAGATCACTCCTATTTGTTGAGATATAAGAGAGTTATGATTATTTTGATTTTATCCTGTTGCTATAAAGGGATCCACTGTGTTTGTCCCATGCCACTTTGAATGCAGTCACTGTACTAGCCCCCACCACTTCCATCGGGAGGGCTTTCCAAGCATCCACCACCCTTTAGGTGAAAAAGTATTTCCTGACATTGCCTTTCAGTTTACCCCCTTGCTACTTCATGTTATGCCCTCTAGTTTTACAACTTCCCTGTCTTTGGAAGAGGTTTGATTGTTCGTTAATACTCTTTAAGTATTTAAAGATCTGAATCATATCTCCCCTGCCCCTCCTCTCCTCCAGAGTGTACATATTTAGGTCTTCAAGTCTCTTCTCATATGTCTTCTGACGCAGGCTTCAAATGAGTATCTGAATTCAGATAGTGGAAAGAGTGAATGAATTCTTTGCTTCAGTCTTTACTGAAGAAGATGTAGGGAAGTTACCCATGCCTGAAATGATGTTTAAAGATGATGCATCAGAAGAACTGAAAGAAATATAGATATACTGGGAAGACGTATTACAACTATTTGATAAACTGAAGAGAAGCAAATCACGTGGACCAGATGGTATACATCCAAGGGTGTTGAAAGAACTGAAATATGAGATTGCAGACCTACTATTAGTAATTTGTGAACTATCATTGAAATCATCTGTAGTACTTGAAGACTGGAGAATGGCCACTGTAATGCTAATTTTTAAAAATGGTTCCAGGGTGATCTGGGAAAGTACAGAATGGTGAGCTTAGCATCAATACTGGGTAAAATGATAGAAACCATTCTAAAGAACAAAATTACTTAACATGTAGATATTCATGGTTTAATGGGAGAAAGTAAACATGAATTAAGACAAGGAAGGTCTTGTCTTACTATCCTGTTATATTTTTTGAAGGTGTGAATAAACAGGTAGATAAAGGCAATCCAGTTGATATCATGTATTTGGATTTTCAGAAAACCTTTTACAAGAGAGACTCTTGGTGAAATTAGTAAGTCATGAGATAGGAGGCAATGTACTATTGTGGACCAGGAACTGGCTAAAACATAGAAAGCAAGGGTTGGGCCAAATGGCCAATTTTCTGAATAGAGAAATGTGAATAGTGGAGAACCTCAGGGATCTGTGCTGGCCCACTCCTTTTTAACATATTCATAAATGACCTGGAAATGGGAATAACGAGTGATCAAATCTGCAGATGACACAAAATTATTCAAAGTTCTTAAAACCCCAGAGGATTGTGAAAAATTGCAAGAGGATCTTGATAAATTGGAAGACTGAATATTCAAATGGGAGATGAAATTTAATGTGGACAAGTGCAAAGTTATGCACCTAGGAAAGAACAAACCAAACTATGGTTACACGATGCAAGGTTCCATATTAGGAACCACCACCCAGGAAAAAGATTTAGGCGTCATCGTAGATAACTCATTGAAACCCTCTGCCCAGTGTGCAGCGGCAGCCAGGAAAGCAAATAGAATGCTAGGAATCATAAGGAAAGGAATGGAGAAAAAAAAACAAGGATATTATAATGCCTCTGTATCGTTCGATGGTGTGACTGTACCTTGAATATTGTGTGCAATTCTGGTCACTATATCTTAAAAAGGATATAGTGGAATTAGAAAAGGTACAGAGAAGAGCCACCAAAATGGTAAAGGGTATGAAAGGATACCCCTTATAAGGAAAAGCTTAAAAGGTTAGGGCTCTTCAACTTGGTAAAGAGACGGCTGAGGGGAGATATTATAGAGGTCTATAAATTAATGAATGAAGTGGAACGGGTAAACATAGATTATTTACGCCAGGGGTCTCAAACACGCGGCCCGCGGGCCGCATGCGGCCCGCGAGAGCATTTTGTGCGGCCCGCGATGCCACGCTCACCTGAAGATTGTATTTTGAAACGCCGCGGCCCGCGACGCCACGCTCACCTGATGATTGTATTTTGAAACGCCGCGCCAACTGAGAGTCTACAAAGTCCTCTTCTCACTAGTCTGCCCTCAACCAATAGGAGACAGGAAGGAGAGGGGGGGCGGGCCAGAAACAGTCTGAGCAGCCAGCCCAACACGAGGCACCACGCGTCCTCATCCATTCCCTGCCCCAGTTAGTCGGCCTGTGCTTGTTTTAGTGTGCACAGCTCTCCGCGGACAGGTAAGGAGAAAGCAGTCGGACCTGCCCCCGGAATTCCCCGATGTTAGCCAGCCCTGCCTCCCTCAGTCCCTCTCCGCTTCAACTTTCAGAGCCGCGAAGGGAGAGCTTCTCCCTCGCGACTCTGTTAAGCTCGCCGGGGCAGATGGGAAATTTCTCATAAGCCCCAGCTGGCTTAACAGAGTCGCGAGGGAGGAACTCTCCCTTCGCGGTTCTAAGCCGAACTGAGGCAGGCAGGGAGGGAAGCAAGCAAGCAGGCAGGCAGGGAGGGAGGGCTGGCTCTGCCGGGCATGGGGGCCCCCGCGGGACATTCGATTTTGCCGCGGTGGCAGCCAGCTTTTTTTTTAAGTTTTAATTTTCCGTGGGCAGGGGGGGTAGGGCTGGTAATGTGCTGTGGGCAGATATGATGGGGGGGTTAGGGCTGGTAATGTGCTGTGGGCAGATATGATGGGGGGGGGTTAGGGCTGGTAATGTGCTGTGGGCAGATATGATGGGGGGGGGGTTAGGGCTGGTAATGTGCTGTGGGCAGATATGATGGGGGGGTTAGGGCTGGTAAAGTTCTGTGGGCAGATAAGATGGGGTTAGGGCTGGTAATGTGCTGTGGGCAGATATGATGGGGGGGTTAGGGCCGGTAATGTGCTGTGGGCAGATATGATGGGGGGGTTAGGGCTGGTAATGTGCTGTGGGCAGATATGATGGGGGGGGGTTAGGGCTGGTAATGTGCTGTGGGCAGATATGGGGGGGTTAGGGCTGGTAATGTGCTGTGGGCTGATGGGGGGGTAGGGCTGGTAATGGGCTGGGGGGGGTTGCTAGGACTGGAAATGGGCTGAGTGGGGGGGGAGCTAGGGTTGGAAATGGGCTGATGGAGGGCTAGGACTGGAAATGGACTGATGCAGGGACTAGAAAGGAGCGGATGCTGGGTGGGGCTGGAACTAGAAGGGAGCTGATGTTGGGGGAGGATTAGAATGGGATGGAGAGGGGAAAATATTTTGTGCGGGAGGGAAGACAAATCTACAATTGGCCAGGTATTGGGAGAGGAAGTGGGGATTGAGGATGGAGGGGTAATATTTGAGTGGATAAAATAGGAATGAGGAAAGAGCAAAAGGAGAAAGATTAGTATGTTAAAGCAGATGCAGAGAGAGAATGGAAAAAAAACTAGAAGAGAGAAGAAAGGACAAATGGACAGCAGACGATGGAGAGTTAGCAGAAGACACAAAGAAACCATAAGAAAGTGGCTGGAACAATTGCAACTGAAAAAAATGCACAAAAGGTAGAAAAATATCTCTTTATTTTGAATTTATTAACTGGAATATGTCAGCTCTGGGAAATGTGCATTGTTAACGTCTGCGCTTTGTTAGTACAAGAGGAAATTAATTTATAGTTTTATTTCTACAGTGTTGTTGTACATTCCAAGTTTGGCTTTTGGGGTTCCCAATTTAATTATTGTCTTCCTGTTTCTAAATTGTGATTCCTTGTTTGATGGTGTATGTTCTGCATGTGTAACTGAGCTGAGGTATTCTGTTTATGTAATTCCTATTTGACATTGCTACTTGTTCTCTTTTCCCAGTAGGTCATGTATTGTTGTTCTCTGAAATGTATTGATTTAATATTTGTAGTGTTGCCTTTTGATAGGTAGGGTATGGTGCTTTGTGAGTCCTGGTAGTGCTGTTATGATATGGCGGGTTTGCTATGGGTTCTAAATGGGCAGTGTTTGTAGTAGTTCCTAATGTGCCTGGTGGTTGGCACTGGATTATAGTAATATAGAAATCTTTTAGTCTTTCTTTATCCATACACTCATTAAGAAGCATGTTTACTAAAAGTTAGTGTATGGTAACATTATGCAAATATTTATGCAAATGAGGCCCCTTATGCAAATGAGGCCCCGTGTCTTATGCGGCCCTCGGGTTACTTTACAAGTCCTCATTTGGCCCTCAAAGCAATTTGAGTTTGAGACCCCTGATTTACGCCATCAAAATATAGAAAGACTTGGGGACATGCAATGAAGCTTCAGACCCATTTAAGTCTAATAAGAGAAAATATTCTTTTCCTCAATGCGCAATCAAACTCTGGAATTCGTTACCGGAGGATATAGTATAGTGTAATGTAACTGTTAGTGTAGCTGTTTTTAAAGAAGGTTTGGACAAGTTCCTGGAGGAAAGGTCCATAAACCATTCTTAAAGAGGATCTAGGAAATCCACTGCTTGTCCCAGGACAAGCATTGTAGAACCTGTATATCTTTTTAGGAACCTGCTAGGTACTTGTGAACTGGATTGGTCACTGTTTGGAAACAGGATACTGGGCTTGATGGGCCTTGATCTCACCCAGTATGATATATCTTATGTTCTCAGAAACATAGAAACATGTAGGCAGAAAAAGACCACATGGCCTATCTAGTCTGCCCTTCCATATCGACTATTACAATAGTCCCCTTTTCCTTCAGAGATCCTCTGTGTTTGTCACATGCTTTTTTTAATTCAGATACTGTCCTCATCTCTATCACCTGTACTGGGAGACAATTCCACGCAACTACCACTTTTTTTAGTAAAGAAATATTTCCGCATATTACTCCTGACTCTATCCCCTTTCACCCTCATCTTATGTTCCCTCGTAATTGAGCTTGCTTTCAATTGAAAGAGGTTCTCCTCCTGCAAATTTATGTCTGAGATATTTAAATATCTCTAGCATATCTCCTCTATCCCATCTTTCCTCTAAAGTAGGCATATCAAGATCCTTAAATCTGTCCTCATATGCTTTATAATGAAGACCACTAACCATTCTTATGTTCTTAAATCCCTCCTCATGTTATCTATGCTTTCCTGGGTGTCTACCCTATTGCAGACTTTAATGAAATCTAAGTACATCACATCTAGAGCTTTCCCTTGGTCCAACTCTCTGCTCACCCAGTCAAAGAAATTAATAAGACTTGTCTGTCAGGACTTGCCTCTCGTAAAACCATGCTGCCTTGAATCCTGCAATCTATTGGATTCTAGAAACCTCACTATCCTCTGTTTTAGCAACCTTTCCATTAGTTTACTCACCACAGAGGTCAAAGTAACTGACCTGTAGTTCCCATCACCATCCTTAGTTCCTCTTTTGTGTAAAGGGACTACATGTGCCTTTCTCTAGGGTTCTGGGACCATGGCAGACTCTAAAGAAGCATTGAAAAGGTCAGACAGTGGAGCCACTAGTCCTATTGTGGACTGGAAACTGAGAGATAAGTAGGGATAAATGATAAATTTTTTCAGTGGAGGAAGGTAAATAGGGGTTACTTACCTGTAACGAGGGTTCTCCGTGGACAGAAGGATTGTGTCAGCCACACTTGGTGACGTCCTCTGGGCAGTGCCATAGATATGGAAGTGCTCTCCAGAGCTCAGAAAGGTGAACCTTTCTGAGCATGTCCAGGTAGCCCACCTTACTGGCCCGCCCCCTAGCCCAGCAGGGTGTTCCTAGCTAGTCTTACCGGCTAGGGAGCGGGCCCTGTTAGGCTGACCTCCTCCAGGGGAGGTGGGTGGGATTGTGTGGCTGACTTATCCTGCTGTCCACGGAGAACCCTCGTTACAGGTAAGTAACCCCGCTTTCTCCATGGACTAGCAGGGTTGCGTCAGCCACACTTAGTGCCTCCCTAGCTGCAGGTGCATGCTGAGGTGGAGGAGGTAAGCGTACCCATAGACGTCTACGGAGATCTGGAGTTAGGGCAAAGTTTCTTTACTCAATAGCGTAGTGCAACAGTGCAACAGCTCAACAATATTTTTATTTATTAACTTTTTTTTTTGAATAGTGCAAACAGAGTAACAATAGTGCTGTGCAAGAGGCAGCAATCGTAATGTGCAATACTGTGTAACAGGTTGTGGAATACAGTGCAATAACAGGCTGTGAAATAATGCACAACAGGCAGCAATAATAACATGCAATAGGCCGCAAAAACAATGCAATAACAGGCATAGTGTAAGAGTCCATGATCTAAAAGGTTCACAGAGTCCCGGGCAGTGACGAGGCCCCGTTTCCCTCCGTTGTGGTGGAGAGGACGGCCGTGCCGAGGGCGCAGTCCTCCTAAGACCTGAGGTCGAGGCAGTAGTGTCTCTGGAACGTGTGCGGGGAGGACCAAGTGGCTGCTTTGCAGACATCAATCAGTGGGACAGAGCGAAGGTTGTTAATTGAGGTGGCCAGCACTCTGAGTTGGTGAGGGCCCACTCTCGGCTGCTCCTGGATGCCTGTAGGGTCGAGGCAATAGGAGACGCAGGCAGTCACCCAGTGGGAAAGGGTCCTCTTGTTGACGGGCCTACCTGGCCTGCTTGGGTTGAAAGATACGAACAGTTGCTCGCCCTTCCGGATGGGCTGTGTTCTGTGTAGGTAGATCCAGAGGGCCCGGAGACAGTCCAGGATGTGCAAGCGTTGCTCTTCGGCTGACGCATGAGGCTCCGGGAAGAACAAGGGGCGCTCGATGGACTGATTAGCGTGGAAAGAAGATGGCACTTTGGGCATGAACCTTGGGTTGGTCCTCAGGGATGCGCGGTTCTGGTGCAGCTGCGTATAATGAGGGTGTGATACTAGTGCTTGCAGTTTGCTGATCCTCCTAGCAGATGTGACGGTTACCAGGAACAGTGTTTTACAGGAAACGAACTTCATGTCGGCGGACTGGAGTGGCTCGAAGGGTTCCTGTGTCAGACGTTGTAGGACCGTGTTGAAGTCCCAAGGCGGAACAGGGTGTCTGATCATAGGTTTCAGATTTGTCAGTCCCTTCATGAAGCAGGTTGTCAGGGGCAGTGCCATAATAGAGTTGGCTCCCTCAGGCGATGCATGTAAAGCCGCTATCGCAGAGAGGTGGACCCGGATGGATTGTGTTTTCAGGCCAAGGTAAGATAGAGAACTAAGGTACTGCAGGACGTTGGGGAGTGGGCACGTGGTGGGTTCAAGGCCTTGTGTTGCACACCAGATGCTGAATCTCTTCTATTTGAGACCGTAGGACTTTCTGGTAGAGGGTCTTCTGGCTGCTAGAACCACGTCCTGTACTTCTGTGGGTAGTTGGAGTGTAGAAAGGCTCAGCCGTTCAACCTCCAGGCAGTGAGAGCTAGGGCTTTGAGGTTGGGGTGCCTCATGTTGCCTCCATTCTGCGTTAGTAGGTCCGGTCTGAGGGGCAGGTGCTTCGGGGCCCTGTGTGCTAGGCGTAGGAGAAGAGCAAACCACATCTGGCGCGGCCAGTGGGGAACCACCAGGATGGCGTGGGCTTTGTCGCGAATGATCCATTGAAGTGTTGCAGGGATGAGGGGGGTTGGCGGGAAGGCATACACCAGAGACCACTCCCCCCAGTACACGTCGAATGCATCTGCTGCCAACCTCCTGGCTGACGGGTGTCTGGAGCAGAACAGGGGGCATTTGGCATTCTGTTCCGTGGCGAATAGGTCGATGCTCGGTGATCCCCAGTGTTGGAAGAGACTGTCAGAGACCTCCGGGAGGAGAGTCCATTCGTGCGGTTGCAACTGTCTGCTTAGCTTGTCTGCCAAGGTGTTTTGATCTCCTGGGAGATAGGAGGCATGGAGACTGCACCCGTTCTTTAAGGCCAGGGACCATATCTGTAGCGCTTCCCTGCAGAGGGAGTGTGAGGCAGTGCCCCCTTGTTTGTTGATGTAAAACATGGCCACCTGGTTGTCCGTCTGGATGAGGATAGATTTGACGTGCACATGTGGT
The DNA here is from genome assembly GCA_033557465.1 of Ichthyophis bannanicus. Taxonomy (NCBI): domain Eukaryota; kingdom Metazoa; phylum Chordata; class Amphibia; order Gymnophiona; family Ichthyophiidae; genus Ichthyophis; species Ichthyophis bannanicus. Next base: position 267,133,700 of record CM066031.1, read on the forward strand.
AGGAATGCTTTGAGAGCATATCTGATGGCCCTTAGCTTGAGGAGGTTGATGTGCAGGAGTATCTCCTGCGGGGACCACACTCCCTGGGTGCTGAACTGTAGGATGTGAGCACCACAGCTGGCGCTGGATGCGTCCGTGGTGAGGATCACCTGGTGCTCGTGCATGTGGATATCCTTGCCTCCTGAGAGGTTCATCGGTACCGTCCACCAGCGGAGTTGAGTCCTGATCTGGGGAGTCATCGGGATGTGGGTGGAGAGGGGTTGAGAGTGTTGATTCCAGTGTGTACGCAACTGCCACTTGAGTGCGCGCATCTTCAACCTCGCAATGGGGAGGACTGATGTGGCCGACATGTGGCCCAGCAGGCGTAGTATGGACCTTGCTGAAGAAGTCCCTGTCGAGGCCGAGTTGGACGCCAGGGAGGTGATGGCAATCAGTCTGCGTTCGGGAAGGTAGGCTTTCGAGACCTTGGTGTCGATCACAGCTCCGATGAATCATAGCCTCTGGGAAGGCATGAGGTGCGACTTGTTGAAGTTGATGACAAACCCCAAGGAGGAAATCAGGGCCATGGTTATCCGCAGGGAATCCTGAAGCTCCAGGGCCGAGGGGGCTGTGAGGCACCAGTCATCTAGGTATGGAAAAATGGAGATGTTTTGCTTGCGGAGATGTGCTGCTGCCACGGCCATACACTTCGTGAAGACCCGTGGAGCTGGCGACAGACCGAAGGGAAGGAGTTTGTATTGGTAGTGTTGCCCCAATACATGGAAGTGGAGGTACTTCCTGTGCGATTTGTGGATGCGGATGTGAGTGTAGGCATCCTGTAGATCCAGGGATGCCATCCAGTTGCCGGTCTGGATCAGAGGGAGGATGGAGCTGGGAGAGTACATCCTGAACTTCTCCTTGATCATAAACTTGTTCAGTCTGCGGAGGTCCAGGATGGGGCGGACGCCGCCTGTCCTTTTGGGAATGAGGAAGTATCAGGAGTAGAATCCAGAGTTTATTTCGGCAGGGGTTACCTCCTCTATAGCGTGGGAGGTTAGCAGGTATAGCAGTTCTGCGGCCATGGCTAGGTGCAGGTGTGGAGGTGTGTTGCTGATGGGATGAGTACTTTGGCGGGGTGGTGCTACAAAGCGCATGTGGTAGCCCGATCGGATGATCTGTAGAACCCAGGAGTCCGAGGAGATCCACAGCCATTCTGGTAGGAAGTGTGTCAGGTGACCCCCGATCCGGGTGGTTGCCTGTGATTTGCCATCAAAAGGAGGGCCCACTTTTGCTCGTGGGCGCATTGTTGCTCTTTTTCTGCTTGCGGTCCCTCTGGGAGTTGCGCTGGTGTGAGGGGCCATGGTAGGAGTTGCTCTTGAATCTGGAATTTTGCCATTTCCGGTTGGAGGGGTACCTTTTGTTGGAGGTGTAGTATGGTTTCCTCTGAAAGTTGCTTTTCTGAGTGCCGCTGTGGCGCTTGAACCCGTCCTCTGCCAGGGTTTGCAGTGTGGTGCAATGCTCTTTCATATCGTTGACAGTATCCTTGACTTTGTCACCAAAGAGCGATTCGCCCATACAGGGTGCATCCGCAATCCTATTGTGTGTGTCATGTAGGCTGGATGCTCTCAGTCATGCCCACCATCTTGCAGAGATAGCCGTGCCGGCGGTTCTCAGTGCTGTGTCAAGAGTCGAAGGTTGTGCTGGCCAGATGCTTGTTGCACTCGGACATATCCGTGAGCGCGCTGGACGCTAACGCTTGAGACTCCTTTGGGAGGGATGTGATGGCGGTTTTGAAGTTTGCCATGCATGCATCCTGGAAAAGAACTTGCTGGAACTGATGCGCCGCGATTCTTGCATTGAGCATAGCTCCCTGGAAGACTTTCTTCCCGATGTCGTCGAGGAGCTTGTGTTCTCGACCCAGCGGGCTGTTGGCATGGGTGCGCGAGGATTTGACCCGCTTGAGAGCAGAAGACACTACGATAGATTGGTGTGGCAGTTGGGGTGTTGAGAACCCTGGCACAGGTTGTACCTGGTACTTAGACTCGAGTCTCCTGGGGAGCGGTCGGCCGGAAGCCGGGGTCTGCCAGAGTCTCAAGTGATTGTCCCGTAGTGTCTGGTGTATAGGCAGCGCAAAAGCGGGCTTTGGGGTTGCAAGATATTTCAAAACCTCTGGTACTGGCTCCCCTTTATCTTCCAGGCCCCTGAGGGCCAAGGTGGAGGCAAGTTTATTCAGGAACTTGGGGTACATGAGGTCCTCCGGAGGGGGTGATGGATCTTCTGGCTCCGGGGAGTGTTTCTTCTCAGAGGTCGTGTGTTCGTGGGATGCAGACCCCACAACCGCCTCCTCGATGTCACGCTCCTCAGCGGTGCTGTCTGGGGACGGATTGTCTGGGAGCCGCTTGTCTGGAGTGGATGTCCGATTGTCCGGAGTGGTCTAATTCATCTTTTGGTGGCCCAGCAGGTTCTCCACCAAGGAAGCCATTTGAGTGGGAGGTGGAGGGAGAGTCATGGGGGCAGTGGAAGCGGATTGCCTTAATAGTTGAGACAGCAAGCTTATGATGGCTGAGGAGCCTGTCCCGTGGCTGGATCTGTGGCTGTACCTGCTTTGGTGGCTGCTGCTAGGGCTGGAGGAGCTTGAGGGGCTCCAGTACTTACTTCTGTGGCTCCGGCACTGATCTCCACGGCTTCTGCAGTGCTGGGAGTGGTGCCCGCGCTTAGAGGGCTTGGAGATGTGTCTCTCGTGGCTGGAACTACTGCTATTGCCATTGAAGCTTCTGTGCCTTCTGCCTCTGCTCCGATTGCTGGCGCGATGAGTCCTGTGCTGCGATCGGCTCCTGCTGCATCTGTGATTCTTGTTGGATCAGCGCAGAGGCGGGTCGGCGCTGATCGGGCTGTCCGGGGCAGTCAGTTGAGAGGGCAGACTCTGGGCGGAGCTTCGGGGGCCGGAGAGACGGCGCCGAGGGCTGTTTCCCGGGCTGTAGCGGCTGTGTCCAATGATGAGTGGCCTGCCCCAGAGGTGGGCGGAGTTGGAGGACTGCTGTCCGGCGCCATTGCTGGGAGCCGCATGGGGAGAAGACCGCGGGCCAGGATTCGACCGCTTCAGAGGAGTCCTTGTCTGCAGTGGGAGCTATCGGAGGTGTCGCCAGAGACACGGAGGAGGGAGCAGCAGCTACAAGGCTGGGGATGGAGGCTCCGATGGGTACATCCTGAGCCGGTGCGATCACAGGGGAAGAGACAGGCTGAGCAGCTGAAATATCTGCATTTGAGGTGAGGTAGTCTTGTAGAGCATGACCCCTGGATTTTCTGGCCCTTGGGGACATTTTCCCGCAATGGTAGCAGTTCTCCACGTTGTGACCTGAGCCCAAGCAGTGTAAGCAGATGTCATGAGTGTCTGTGCTGCTCATTTTTCTTTTTCAGCGCTCGCATTTCTTGAAGCTGGGTTTTGGCATAGTTGAATGATCTTTTGTAGAGTTAATTTGTAGATTTATGGTTTAGGAGAGCAGGGTCCGTCTTGCTGGCAAGGTGGAAGGAAGAAGACTGGCCGGGCTAGGGGGCGGGCCGGTAAGGTGGGCTACCTGGACATGCTCAGAAAGGTTCACCTTTCTGAGCTCTGGAGAGCACTTCTGTATCTATGGCGCTGCCCGGAGGATGTCACCAAGTGTGGCTGACGCAATCCTGCTAGTCCATGGAGAACCTCAGCTATTTGTATTGGAACTGGTGCCTTTTAACATTTATTAATGATCTGAAATTAGGAACAACAACAATGGAGGTTGTTAACTCGCATGTGGATTGTGTGAAACTGCTGGAAGACTTTGTGAGACTGGGCATCCACAATGCTAGGTTCCACATTAGGAGTCACCTAATGGGTGTGATGGCAGACAATACATTGAAATCTTCCGCTCAGTGTGCAGTGGTGGTCAAACTGTTAGGCATCATTAGAACAGCGTTTTTCAACCACTGTGCCGCGGCACACTAGTGTGCCGTGAGATATTGTCTGGTGTGCCGTGGGAAAAATTCCAATTTCATCCGTAACATGTGGCCTCGGCTCACAAATTAGGGTTGCCAACCGGCCGGTTTTCAGCCGGCCTGGCCGGTTTTTCCATGGCCAGGCCGGCTGCCAGCACAGTTGTAAAACCGGCCATTGAAAAGCCGGTTTTTTGCTCTGGCCGCAAGATCGGGAGCGGCCAGAGCAAAAAACCGGCTTTTGTGCCGAAGTCCGCGGCGCAAATGCGATCGCGATTCCCTATAGCAGTGCAGCCGCTGGTTCTGCTTTGTACAGAGCAGCGGCTGCACTACACTTACATTGAAAAGTAAAGAGAAACTGTGTCAGGAGCCCTCCGATCATGCAGAGCCCGAGGAAGTGATGTCATGGGGGCGGGCTCCTCACAGGCTGTCTTTCCTTTTCAAATTAACTTTAGCTGCAATAAAGTTAATTTGAAAAGGAAAGACAGCCTGTGAGGAGCCCGCCCCCATGACATCACTTCCTCGGGCTCTGCGATGACCGGAGGGCTCCTGACACAGTTTCTCTTTACTTTTCAATGTAAGTGTAGTGCAGCCGCTGCTCTGTACAAAGCAGAAGCAGCGGCTTGGGCAGAGGGGGGGTGTGTGTGTGAGTGAACCAGCAAGGGGGGGGGGAGTGTGAGTGAACCAGCAAGGGGGGGGGAGTGTGAGTGAACCAGCAAGGGGGGGGGGAGTGTGAGTGAACCAGCAAGGGGGGGAAGTGTGAGTGAACCAGCAATGGGGGGGAGTGTGAGTGAACCAGCAGTGGAGGGGGGGGGTGGTGTGAGTGAACCAGCAAGGGGGGGGGCGTTGGTGTGAGTTACCCAGCAGGGGAGGGGGGGTAAGTGAGTGAGTGACCCAGCAGGAGGGGTGAGTAAGTGACAGGGGGGTGGGTGAGTGAACCAGCAGTGGAGGGGGGGGGGGTGGTGTGAGTGTACCAGCAGGGGAGGGGGGTTGGTGTGAACCAGCAGGGGCGGGGGGTGGGTGTGAGTGTTTGAGTCCTCTTCAAGAGAATTACTTTATATATAGTCAATATAGGCCCAGAGGTAAATTTTTTTAACATTTTCTAATGGTGGTGTGCCTCGTGATTTTTTTCATGAAAAAAGTGTGCCTTTGCACAAAAAAGGTTGAAAAACACTGCATTAGAAAACAGAAATAGAAAATAAACACAGAGGCATTATGATATCCTTTACCGTTCCATGGTGCGACCGCACCTTTATTATTGTGTGCAATTCTGGTCTCCACATCTCAAAAAGAGACAGCGGCATTAGCACAGCTACAGGGAAGGGCAATCAAAACAATAAGAACATAACAAATTAAGATATGCCATACTGGGTCAGACCAAGAATCCATCAAGCCCAGTATCCTGTTTCCAATAGTGGCCAATCCAGGTTACAAGTACCTGGCAGATTTCCAAACATTACACAGATTCCATGCTGCTTGTCCCAGGGGCAAGCAGTGAACCTCCACAGTCCACATTCATAATGGTTTTTGGACTTTTTCTCCAGGAACGCATCAAAACCTCTTTTAAACCCAGCTACACTAACAGCTTTTATTAAATCCCCTAGTAATGAATCCCAGAGTTTGATTACGCATTGAGTAAAAAAATATTTTCTCTGATTTATCTTAAATGAGTTACATTGTAGCTTCATTGCATGTTCCCTAGTCTTTCTACTTTTTGAAGGAGTAAAAGAACCAATCTGCATTTATCCATTCCGCTCCATTCATTATTTTATAGACCTCTATCATATCCCCCCCTCAGCCATCTCTTTTCCAAGTTGAAGAACCCGAACCCATTTAAGTTTCTCCTCATAGGGATATCCTTCCATCCCCTTTACCATATTGGTGGCTCTTCTCTGTATCTTTTCTAATTCCGCTATATCCTTTTTAAGATATGGCAACCAGAAATGCACACAATATTCAAGGTGCAGTCGCATCACTGAAAGCTACAGAGGCATTAAAATATCTTTGGTATTATTCTCCATTCCTTGTCTAATGATTCCTAACATTCTATTTACTTTCTTGGCCACGGCTGCATACTGGGCAGAGGATTTTACTGTACATATTATCCATGATGATGCCCAGATCCTTTTCCTAAGTGGTGATTCCTAATGTGGACTCTTATATCATGTAACCATAATTTGGATTCTTCTTCCCAAATGCATAACTTTGCACTTGTCTACATTAAATTTCATCTGCCATTTGGACACCCAGTCTCCCAATTTTTCAAGGTGTTCTTGTAATTTTTCACAATCCTCTTCTGTTAAGGGATGGGAAGACTCTCCTATAAGAAAATAATAAAGAGGTTAAGGCTCTTCAGCCTGGAGAAGAGATGGATGAGGGGAGATATAATAGAGGTCTATAAAATTCTAAGTGGAGTGGAATGTTAGATGCAAATCGATTGTTTATGTGTCACAAAAATACAAGGACAAGGGGAAACACCGTGAAGCTACAAAGTAGTATAGTGTATTTAAAGAGAGGTAGGAGAAAATAATTTTTTCTCTGAATGTATAATTAGTCTTTGGAAATCATAGATGGAGGATGTCTTAAAGCAAGTAGTTGAGCTGACTTTATAGAACAGTAATTGTACGGATCCAAGGGTCAGCTGGACTGTTGGCCAGACAGTTCCCAAACTGACACCTTCCTCCGTCCAGAAGGGAAACCACTCAGGGAGGACCATATCACTTCCCAACAAAAGAAACATCACAGAGAGGACCTACAATTCGCAACAAAATCTCACCTTATACAGGACAACACACTCGTACATGGTGATAACTATCTCATAGATTTTTCTTCCCAAATATCTTTTTATTATTCCCTATCTTACAGAAACAGAAAACTAAGAACAAAGGAAAACAGTCCAGTGGAATTACAAATCTTACCATCTCTTCAAATCTTCACAGCAAGCAAACAGGGTCATTCTGTCTTATCTTAGATCTAAACAATTACAAGTCAGAATGTCTAGTCCTGCCTGCCTGTCTTACTTCCTGACTCAACAGCTAGTGAGAAAATGAAAGACAGGTCTCCCTGGACACGAGAGAAACAGTACACAAAACAATACATACTGCCATTCACACAAAACTCTCACTCGACAAAAAGAGATACTGGGGGGAACCCAGGGAATCCATACCCCACGCAGCCTCCACTGCGCAGGAAACAAACTCATCGTACTTCCGGTCCTGTCACAATATATACCTTTGCTCAGGACGATTCTTACCATTGGGGCATTCTTCTCTAATTAGATCATTCTTGTTCCAGCTGTCTGGGGCCCCACTTGTGTGATGTTATTCTACTCATGTCTGTACCCTTCTCCGTTGACCTTTCTTGGGCCCATGTCTGCAATTATCAGTCTGGGCCTTGTCAGATTTATATTGTTATCTGACCTCTGCCCCCCTCTCAATCCTTTACCTGGTTTTCTTGCTTGGTTCTCTTGTTTGGTTCTCTCCCACCCCTCAGTTCCCAAGAAATATATCTCTCCAACTCCCCATGTTCTGACAACTATACTGGGGGGGGGGGGGCATATGTTCTTCTTCATGCTAAGCTGGCATGTTTATATCTCATGATTGCCTTTTACCTTCTCTCTGGCCACCATTTACTGGTAAGTGTTTTTTCACATACTTTTCCATATGATGTCACATACTTCTCAAAGCTGCACGTACGCACCTTAGTACAATTCCAGCATTCAGACATTTCAATGATTATTCTTGTATTATTGTATGAACCCTTTCTCCTCTGGCTCTCACATAATGTAAGTGGCTACTACTGCATGTAAATATAGCTATGGTCACTTTCACCACTTCTGGAGCTGGTATAAATGACCACACTTCAAATGATCAGATATGATCACTCCCAGGTCCCAGTCTTCTTTGGTACTAGACCCCCCATACTATACTTCTCCACTGGATTTTTGCAGCTTAAATGCATGAGTCTGCATTTTTTAACATTAAATCTCAACTTCCAAATTCTAGACCATTCTTCAAGCTTCACTATATCCCTCTTCCTGTTATCTACACCTTCCAGAGCATCTACCATATTGCAGATTTTGGTATTATCCACAAAGAGGCAGACGTTACCTGACAGGCCTTCCACAATATCATTTACAAGAACAAAAGCAAAAGTAAGGTTAAAACAATGATTATTTATTGAAAATCATTTAATTCTGAGATTCCCACTTAAAATACTAAGTTTGTACAGGCCTACAGAAGAAAAAAAACACAAGAAGCAAATGCATCTTATTTGCAGAGGACTGGGTCACATTTAGACATAATATATGAATCTTAGTTGCAACAAGGTTATTCAGACAGTTGATAGGTTTAACACATGGCACCTCATTTATGAAGTGAAGCCAGAATGCCTTTTGTCTCATCTCATTTTCATGAGAATTAACTTGCAAACCTCATTTCTTAGTGGGATAAGTTAGAATACCAAGGTATTTCACTGCTTCTGGTCTCTTGAAGCTCTTGGTGTATAAATATGACAAAACTGATAAGAATATTACTGTAGGCACATTTACAGTATATTGTCACCCTATTGCAAGTGATTTTTTGTCCTCTATCAGGGGCTTGCATGGAAGGATCTCCATGGCATATCATAAAAGAGCTCACAGTAAAACCTCTCCTCCCTGCCCCTATTTTTCTAATGTCAGCAAGGAGCACAGTCCTTGGGAAATATTTAGGGCCCCATTTACTAATGCCTTTGGGCGCAATAATGGCAAAGGTCATAGGTTAGCTGTCAGAGGGATGTTCAGTATGTCCCTGGCAGCAAACAACGAAGGATTTCCTTAACATACGCTCCACACTAGGTGAGGTTCACTTAACGACTCCTATAGAGGAGTCATTAGGTGAACTCATTTTAGAAGCCACGTTGCTGCTGAGAGTGGGGCAATTGCCCTGGCGCTAGTGACAATGGGCTCTCCATGCCCCCTCTCTGCCCCATCCCACATTGGTTGACTAATGTGTGTTTTAATGTGCGAAAGCAGACACTATCAGATGTTAATGTTCCCAACAGCCTGTAACCACGTGTTAAAATGCCCAATGACCTGCCAATGTGCTTTAGTAAAAGAGGCCCTTAGAATTTTTTCAGTGTAGATATTCCATTATGGACAATTGAATTCCATTCTGTATTTTGTTTTCTATCATCTCAGGTGAGGTATATGAGGCCTGTGCTTCCAATGCTCATCAGCAATAGCATAATTACTCTGTAATTTCTGCATTTTGCTAACTATCAGACAAGCAGTTTATTACTTTAATTTGCAGATTTATAACCCTCCTTTGCACCCAGGTGAAATTATTGCATACTGGGCTTCCTTAGAGCCACTTTCTCTTCAAGGCCTGCATACCTCTTCAGGACAGACTGGTAAAGCTGAAAAGGAGAAAGAAAATTTTTAAAAAGCTCAACAAAAAAGTAAAAGTCTAACAAGCACCATAGCGTGCCACACTAAAACATCAAAGCTCTATTTCATACATTGCTGTTTTCTTTCACAGCATATGCTCCCAGATATTTTGCACCTATTATTTCTCTGCGTGGCTGATAATCGATGGGTAAATGGCTTTGCAGAGGCAATTATGTGTGCTAATTGTCACTTTTCCACACACAAGTGCATTTGTGAATTTTTACGCATGCCATCTGCCATTTCTTCGCAGATAAATTTTGCATCTGTGAAGGAATGCACAAAAATGATGGAAAATCACTAATCAGCTGAAGGATCATGCAAATCAGCTTATTAGAGATTTTATAGCAGCAAAAGCTATGCACAGAAAATTTAACAAAAGTGTTTATTTTTCCATGAAGCCTAACTACACCTCCAAGAGGTGTAGTTATTTTATAGAGAACGGAACATAAAATCCCTGTGATGCCATTTGCATGATATTTAAATGAAACAGTGCAAGAAAACTTTCTTGTGGTATCAGCTCATTTCAGCAAAGAACTTTGTCAATTAATACATTGGGTTCTTTTTGTGCTCCTGGACACTGTAGCATGTCCTATAGGCACCAGTGAAACATGCACTCAAGAAGGGTGTGCTGGGAAATTTTAAAAGCATGTACTATTTTTGGTAAGTGCCACTCATAAAAATACAAACTAAAAAGGATGCACAGCACACTCTGTCACATATGCATGCTTGCCTGCATGTATTTTCATGTGTCCCCCAGTCTTCTGGGACTCCTACTCTCTGAACCAGCTGCAGTTACCAACAGCAACACTATAGAAAACAGATAACGATGAGACTAGAAAACAAAAAGATCTGTGCTGATTCCATTCTGATGCAATGTCAGCTACATCATTCAGTATCATAGGACAAGGAGACCCTGCCCTGTCTCTTTCTTTGTGCATTAATTTAGGTGTATGACCATACTGAGGTTGATAGTCAAAAGATTTGGCCGAGTTAAATGTTTACTTTTTTCTTGTACCTGAGTAATAAGTGTTATTTTCCGATATCTTATGTCTCAGAACCATAGGAAATGACAATTATGGCTCAGAAACATTGCTTTTGGGACCAGGAGAGTGATATTTTTGAAAATTACCAATTTTGCAGGACATTCTAGATAGATTTAGTGCAAAGTAAACTTGAAGTACCTTTTGGAAAATTCAAGAGCTTTTTAGAGCTTTGCAGAACTTTGCAAAACTTTTGGAACTTTTAATAAAAGCCGTTTGGTGACTATTATAACTTTACTTCTGCCTCATGTCTATATAAACAATGGATTTGCACGGAGTGAGCACAGTTGTTCAGCAGCCTCCTTACCGACTGGAAACCTAGAAGTGAGCAATAACAACACATGTCTTAAGCAGGGCCAGCTCATCCATTGTGCAAGAATGTTGTTTGCATAGGGCCATGTGCTTCAGGGGGCCCTGCACCAACAACATCTCGCATTCGGCACCGGCAGGCAGGGCGGCTTTAGAGGAAGCTGGAGAGGCCATGGCTTACCTCTGACAGCCGCCGAAGTGAAGAGCTCCTTTTTTCTTCACTTCGGCAGCTGTAGTATAGTATAGGATGCTGGTGTGCTGAGTTCTGTGAAACAGGAAGTCCCCTTTGACCTCGGTGCGCCAGCATCCTATACTGTAATATAGCTACCAAAGTGAAGAAAAAAGGCGCTCTTCACTTCGGCAGCTGTGAGAGGTGAGCCGGGCCTGTCCAGCTCCCTCTAAAGACATTCGGACAGTCGCGGGCTCTTTGGGGTGGGGGCTAAGACTGGAAATAGTTGATAGGAAGGGGGGCTTGGACTGGAAATTGGCTGAGTGGGGGGAGAGCTAGGACTGGAAATAGCCGATGGGGAGGGGGGTTTGGACTGGAAATGGGCTGAGTGGGGGGGCCTGGACTGGACATGGGCTGAGTGGGGGGGGGAGCTAGGACTGGAAATAGCTGATGGGGAGGGGGGCTTGGACTGGAAACGGGCTGATGGAGGGGCTAGGATAGGACTGGAAATGGGCTGATAGGGGGCTAGGATTGGAAATGAGCTGATGGGGGGCTTGGATTGGAAATGGACTGATGGAGGGGCTAAGATAGGACTGGAAATGGATGAGGGAGCTAGGACTGGAAATGGGCTGATGGAGGGGTTGAATTGGAAATGGACCATTGGAGGGTCTAGGATAGGACTGGAAAGGGCTGATGGGGGAGCTAGGACTGGAAATGGGCTGATGGGGGACTAGGATAGGACTGGAAAGAGCTGATGGGGGAGCTAGGACTGGAAATGGGCTGATGGGGAGACTAGGATTGGAAGTGGGCTAATGAAGGGGCTTGGATTGGAAATGGGCTGATGGAGGGGCTTGGATTGGAAATGGACTGATGGAGGGGCTAGGATAGAACTGGAAAGGGCTGATGGGGGAGCTAGGACTGGAAATTGGCTGATGGGGAGACTAGGATTGGAAGTGGGCTGATTGGGAGGCTAGGATTGGAAATGGGCTGATGCAGTTGATGGGAGAATGGTACTGGAAGGGAGCAGATGCTGGGTGGGGCTGGAACTAGAACAGAGCTGATGTTGGGGGAGGACTAGAATGTGATGGTGCTGGGTGAGTGAGGATGGAGAGGGGAAAAATATTTTGTGTGGGAGGGAAGAAAAATCTATGATTGGCTGGGTGTTGGGAGAGTAAGTGGGGATTGAAGATGCAGGGGTAAAGTTGAGTGGATGAAAAAGGAATAAAGAAAGAAATGGAGGAAACAGCAAAAGGAGAAAGATCAATATGTCTGTATGTAGAGAAAGATTGGAAAAAAACTAGAAGAGAGAAGAAAGAACAAATGGACAGCAGACAATGGAGAGTTAACAGAAGACACAAAGAAAGTGACTGGAGCAATTGCAACTGAAAGTTAGTGCACATTAGTATTATGCAAATGTTTGTGCAAATGATGCCCCTTATGCAAATGAGGCCCCGCAATGAGTCTCCGCACATGGCCCCACAGCCCACTTGGGCCACCCCTGGCCTTAAGCTTACCAGTTTATTTTCATTCTAGCTTCTTAAGTGGACTGACATGGCATCAAGAAGCTGTAAGCATCCAGCAGATGCATTTTGCTATGTCTGTGATGATTTTATCAAGACAAGAGCGAAATAGTACTCTGTTGAAGCATCTGTAAAGATGTGTGAAGCTTACAAGGCATATTGTGGCATGCCTGTTGGGGATCAGGACAAACCCTGGGTGCCTCATTTCACTTGCAAACACTGCAAGAAAACTCTGGAAGGTAAGATGGACAATTGATGCTGGCTTAGTCTGTGGCATTTTATGTTATAAAATCTTTGTTACTGAATTTTTACATAATGTAGAAACATTTAGCAGGGTCCCGGGGCCGAAGCATAACCTGGTGCCCCGGTGCCTGCAGCCTGGAAGAGCAAGCAGGGCTGTAGGAGATGGGGGGGGGGGGGCTGAGGAGGGGTTGCCAAGTGACGGGGATGGCGACATGATTTGAAATCATCCTATGCCGCAGCGTGGGGCGATTTCATTGGCAGTGGGGAAACATGGGAGGCATGGTTAGAGGTTCCGCATGTCCAACTGACAGTTCTTGCTGAGGCAGCTGGCGGACAGGCAGAGATCTTGGTTTTTCCAAATAGCATTTTTTGCACCCGAAGAACTCCAGCAGTGGATTGCAGTCAGCTTTGAAGTCGGGCCCAGCCTGAAGTGGAGAAAGCAAACTCTGCGGTGCAGGTGCCTGGATCTGGAGGCAGTGAGGAGGAGTGTGGGGTTGTAATAGCAATAGGATGGGAACTTGAGGGCTAGACGTGAGGCAGGGAGTTTTAGCAGCAGCACTGAGCAACGGGGAAATGGAGGGCAGGTGCCAAAAAGGGGGGAGGGTCTCTACACGGAAAGAAAGGAGTAGAGGCAGAGTTGCTGACTTGATAGTAAGAGATGTTTCAGTGAGGGCTGCAGTCGGGAGGGAGTCTCCAGGCTATGGAGCTCAAAGAGAGGATGTGATGGGGAGCAGGAGGAGGGGGCATGGGACGTCAATTGCAAGAGCTGCTAGAAGGGGTAGCAGGAGGGGTACCCTGGAAAGACATACTGTATCTGATGGGGTTGAGCCATGTAGGCATGAAGGCCCCGTGGAGGAAGGGAGTGATAGGGACAGAGAGGAAGCCCAGGGGGCAGAGAGGGTGTCCAGGGTTGAACAGGGATTGAGTTTAAGAGATGGGACTCAGTCAGAATGGAGAGGGATGCAATGTGAGGCAAGTGGAAGTCCTGGAGGGAATGGGCAACTAGAAAGGGACAGGAAAACTGGCGTGTGGGGGGATATTGGTGGGAGGGCAGGGGGTTTGTTGCCACTGGAACCTCAAGGGGTTGGGGGCAGCAATGGCCTTGGGCTGGAATGTCACCCAGTTACCTGCCTGGGGCATTGGTTTTCCCTGCTCCCGGAATGGGGCCCTGCATGCCGTGGCAACCCGGGGAGTGGGGCTACAGGGATGGGGATTTCAGTCATCAGGTTTTGGGGAATACGGAGCTGCGGGGTATAGTATGGTGGCACCCTGGGCTGCCGGGGGACAGAGGCCATTTCACATGAGTTGGGGCCCAACTACTAGCGCAGTGTCAGGCGGGTTTTCTCCTTTGCATTTTCCACAGATGCCAGAGGAGCAGGTGACAGGTGGTGAAGTATCAGCATAGTCCCATATAGACACAGATGTGTCCGGGGCCCAGCCGCAGTTCCCAGCAACAGCAGCACAAAACATCCAGGGTCCTGAGAGCACCTGGAGGAGGTCCCCATCGACAAGTGAGCATATGATTGTGGATGAACGTGACCCCAGGCGGGAACCTATTACTGTGTCGACCGTGGTTGCAGGTAAAAAGGCTAGAGCCAAGTGTAAGCATGCGCATAGATGTAGGTGTGATTCCATGTCATCCTCGTCCTCGATTTCATTGGGCTTGTCAGCGGCGATGCCAACGCCTCCAGAAGCGACACGCGCAGAACCGAGCAGGGCATCGAATTTAGTGGTGTATTCGGAGCTATGAGAAGGAGTTCTGCGGAAACCGACACAGAATTAAGAAGAGGTGGCATATTGATATTTTTTGTCTACTAGAAGGGTGAATGCGTTCAGGTGAGAGCTGCAAGAAGTGGAAAGAAAATGAGAAAGTGGGCAGGGTGCAAAAGATCTCCCGGAATACCCTTAATTGGACAAGGGCAATTTTAAGATTGGCCAGTGTGTGGGGGCATTATTTCCTGGGACAATATGGGGCATTTCTGTCATACACTCATGCCATACTCACCGCTTCACAGGCTAATGAAGGGTGGGCCAGGTTAAACTATGATGAGGACTTTCGTGATATGATGGAGGAGAATGTCCACCTGTCTTGGGGGACAAAGGACGTTAACCTCTGGCTTACACAGATATCCGCCAAGCGCGGGGCAGTGGGGGCTCGGGAGGGTGTCTCCAAAGGTGGAGTCCATGGGACATCGGGAGGAAATCAGTCCTTTCGGAGTGCAGCAGTTAGTCTCAGTCCCCCTAGAGCAGGCGCAGGGAATACAGACCTATGTTGGAGGTTCAATAAATTTTCCTGTCCGTTCCCAGAGTGCAAATTCCGGCATGCATGTTCTCTATGTGGGGGCAGTCATGCCACAAAAAAATGCAGTCAGAAAAGTGTGGCAGGAGTCCCGCCCGCTAAAAAGTGATCACAGATTAGTACAGTTGGCCCCAATGCCGGTGAGAATGGAGGCCATGTGGCCTTGGCTACTGATGTACGAGGAGTTAGATAAAAAAGACAATTGCTGGAGGGTTTTGAGCGGATGTTTCGTATTCTGTTTCAGGGACGTGTGCAGAACACGTCAGTGCAAAATGTGGCATCAGTATAGAGCCTTCAAGTTGCAGCTGAGTGTATGCTTGGCAGAGTCCCGGCCTTTTAGGAAGCCCCCTTTTCTACCATTTGTCATTTCCCCTTTAGGGGTGGTTCCAAAGAAGGAACCTGGCAAGTTCAGACTCATCCATAATTTATCTTTCCCAGCTGGTGACTACTGTTCGTTATGTGTCGTTTGACTCCGCGGTCTCGCTAGAGCGGCAATGCGGGATCGGAGCACTGATGGCAAAGGTGGATATCGAATCTGCTTTTCGGCTCCTCCCAGTCCACCCTTCTGATTTCCCATTATTGGGCTCTCAGTTTAATAAAGTCTATTACTTCTATAAGTGCATGCCCATGGGTTGCACCATTTCATGTACCCACTTTGAATCTTTTAGTGTTGTTTTGCATTGGGTCCTACTGCAGAAGACAGGGTTGTCTAGTATTGTGCAGATTTGGACAACTTCCTATTTGTGGGCCCGGATCACTCTATTGCTTGTGCAAAGCTATTGGCAGCCTTTTCGGGGTTAGCAGCAGAGTTCGGTGTGCTGCTGGCAAAGGGGAAGACAGTAGGCCTAGTGACATGTCTCACGTTTCTGGGGATAGGATTGATTCAGTCACATTAGAGGTGTGTTTGCCCCAACAGAAGATGACAAACAACAGTCAGTCTACATCAGAGTGAACAAAACACTGACAAAATCAATAAGATAATCACTCCACTAGATAAACAAAACCTCATATCAGGTACTCAACAAAACATTTACACAAGGTTTTAAAAGCAGGAACAAACAAAAAGCCTCAGAACACAAGGTAATAAATCCAGCTTTACTCCAGCTTCAAGCCAAAATGCCAACCTCCACACATCACAAGCTCTCTATACCTCTTTCCAACCTTTAAAAATGTTCCTCAATAATAACATTCCATTTTATAACAGTCAGTGCACAAAAGGAACAATGCTGTTAAGGCTGTTAGGGGGCCTGAATGTTCAGGTTGACTGGAGTGTGTGTCTTTGAGGGTAAGGAACGTTTTTTTGAGCACTATGCTTTTAGGGCTGTGGAGGATAGGCTGCTGTATGATGGTGCTCTTTTGAGGTTTTGTCTTGCTGTCAGGGGAGCTTTCTCCTTTTTTCTGCAGGAGTGGTCACCTTTCAGTGGAGGAGGCTTCCTGTGGTGAAGTCATTGTTTTCTTTCCTTCTTAATCAGTGTTTTTTTCTGCTGTTCTGTTTGGTTGGTGTGGTGGATGCTGTTGAACATGTTGCTGGTTAAGATAAGTATGTGTGTATTTTCTGGATTGTGGGGTGTTTAGAAGAGTTTTTTGTTCTCGTGAGGGTAGGTTGGTTTAGACATTTTTGACTTTAGTTTCCTTCTTTTTGCAGTGACTTGTGCACAGTTTGGAGGGACTTTCCCTGACGAAGCTTTTGAACAGCGAAACGCTTAAGGCTGCCTTTATGTGGCGTCGGGTGTGCTTCCCTAATAGCATTGCTTAATTGTATTGTGTGTGGGGTGTGTTTCCCTACTAGCACTGCTCAATTTGTACTACCACTGCTTAATTTGTGTGTGGGGCATGTTTCCCTAACAGCATTAACAACATTGTTCCTTTTGTGCACGGACTGTTATAAAATGGAATGTTATTACTGAGGAAAGTTTTTAAGGGTTGGAAGGAGGTATAGAGAGCCTGTGACATGCGGAGGTTGGCTTTTTGGCTTGAAGCCGGGGTAAAGCTGGATTTATTACCTTGTGTTCTGAGGCTTTTTGTTTCTTCCTTCCTGCTTTTAAAACCAACAGAAGATGGACAGTTTGATGTTTGACATCAGAAGTGGGCTCGGCTAAGAGAGTTACTTTGCGGTTGATGAAGTCTCTTGTGGGTCATCTCAATTCTGCATGTTGTGTAATTCCAATGGAGTGCCCCTTTTCTAGGCATTTGTCTCTAGTGACGGCTGGTGTACTTAAGCCCCATCATTATATTTGGATATCTCAGGGCATCTGTGAAGGCATGCGCATATGGGATGCCTTTTTAGCTGATTACAATGGATGCACAGTCCTGTAGTTGCCAGAAATCTCTAATTCCGATTGCCAGAGGTCTAGGATTCGGACTTTATTGCCAAGTTGCATGGTGCACCAAGGCATGGCCAAGGGATTGGCACACTGTGGGATTAACTTGCAACGTTGCCTTTTTAGAGCTGTTTCCAATTGTTGTGGCCTTTGCAGTTTGGCCTGAATGTCTGCATAACAGGAAGGTATGCAGACATTCCGGCGGCCATCTTCCAGGCAGGCTGCCCAATCGGGGCAGCTGCCTGCAGCATTTAAAAGAAAGCGCCAGCCGGCGCAGGAAAAGAGAGCCGCCAGCCACCACCGAAGCCTGCTCTCCCCTCAGGGGGATCGAGCCCTCCTCCCAGCGGCTCCGGCGGCCATCTTCCAGGCAGGCTGCCCAATCGGGGCAGCTGCCTGCAGCATTTAAAAGAAAGGGCCAGCCGGCACGGGAAAAGAGAGCCGCCAGCCACCACCGAAGCCTGCTCTCCCCTCAGGGGGATCGAGCCCTCCTCCCAGCGGCTCCGGCGGCCATCTTCCAGGCAGGCTGCCCAATCGGGGCAGCTGCCTGCAGCATTTAAAAGAAAGCGCCAGCCGGCGAGCCCGCGCTCTGCGGGCCCGTGCCTGAGGGCCTCGCCAGAGGGCCCTTTCGCGAGGCCCTTAGGCGTGGGCCCGACGGGGAGGGCCCACAATATTACAGACACCAAAGCTACCGGACTCCTTCAGCGGCCCAGCTCTAAAACTAAGGCCTCCGGAATCATCCCATCGCGCAGCAGAGAGCCCTTCAAACACCTACAACAACCAACTATCTACCAATACCTGAACTGTAAGGTGAACATCTGATAACCTCTCAATAACTTTAGCATGACTGTGATACAGTGATACATTGTTGTGGTACATTGTGATACACTGTTGATACAATGTGATACATTGTATTTCATTGCGAACCAATGCTGTATCCCAAGTGAAACATCTCATAACCTCTCAATTAACGTAGCTTGTTATACTTCTATGTTTTGGTGCCCTTCTATTCTCATGCCTCTCAAGTGCTTACTCTGATCTCATACAGCATATCGAATCACATTGTCTAAACTGCATATGCAATTACATTGTATCCCATAGCTTGGGTTAATTTGAAACTGCTAAGTGAGTCAAAAGATACGACGTAACTAATTGCTCTGCTATTTCATATGCCCTAGACATATCCAGCAGCCCTCCCTCTGGAGTCAGAGCTTTGTCTGGGCAGCAGCAGGTATAGCAGCCACCCTCAAAGATCCGCCCAATAGTTGCTCTAGTCTGCATTCTTGAGCACCATTTGATAATACTTACTTGGTGTCCACCCTCACTTCCCTCACACAAATCTTTCAACCTTACTAAGATGGGTTCCCCCATTACCACCTTCTTTGGATGCTATATCATCCTCACAAGTTGGTTCTCCTGCTCTCTAGCCTTAACCCCATCTGTCAACCAAATCCCAATACTGCAGAGCCATGGAAGGAGATGGTCTGATGCATCTCGTAGCAACTTAGACTGGGACACATGCCCTCGCCACTCGCATCTCCTTCATATTATTCCTCAACATTCCATCAGAGACAAACAGTCTGAAAAGCCCTACCCCCATAGCCTAAAATGTGCCCTCATCAATGCACGTTCCATCCGGAAGAAATGGCCAGCTGTCACTGACATAATCTCCACTCATGAACTTGACATACTCATGGTCACAGAGACGTGGTTATCTGAGGAAGACAATGTCATAATCAACCAGCTCCTCCCCCCAAATTTCACAGTACATACCAGTCACAGGCAAAACAAAAGAGGTGGTGGTGTCCTCATCCTCACCAGGTCAGACCTCCAGTTCCAGACGATGCATTCCACCAGCACAAGTCACCTGGAAACCATTACCATTTCCAACAGACGCTGCTCTATCAGCTTGCTCTACAGAGCACCCTCTACGTCCCTGGATGATCTTGCCACTATCATTGAGCTCGCCTCCAACACTCATAGCCCACACACCCTAACTTGGATCCTTGGTGACTTCAATCTACCAACGTTACAGGATAATCAAGCAGCTTCATTCCTAGAAGCCCTTGAGAACCTCGGCTTCAAGCAACTAGTGAAAGTTCCCACTCACATTAAAGGCAACACCCTAGACCTGGTATTCGCCCCACAGTCATCCCTCAACCCATCTCTTGATCCCATAACATCCATAACCCCTGTTCCCTGGTCAGATCACAAATTGATCATCCTCCAGATTCCTTCAAGCAAAATCCATACTAAGAGCATCAAGACATCGGCCAACACAGCGAGACCGACCATTAGATCTTTTAAGTCATTTAACAGAGAGCTCGTCCTCGCGGAAACTCAACAGCTCATCAATACCACCACCATGAACCTTGAGGACCTAGTCTCTCACTGGAACAATAGTCTCAGTGCTATTGCCGTGCGTTCTCCAACCAACAAGCATTCAAGGAAAAGAGAGAATGCTCCTTGGTACACAGAAGACCTTAGAGAATCCCTCATCCAATTACGGAAACTCGAAAAACGCTGGCGTCACTCCCATGCTATTGATGACCTGACAGCATACAATATCCACCTAGCTGCTCACCGTAAGGCAATCTCCGAGTCAATGAAACGGTACCACTCGGATACCTTGATGAGATCTCTCAATAAGCCACACGACCTTTTTGACCTAGTTAAGTCTCTATCTAAGGAGCCATCTCTGGGCCTCAAGTTGAGATACACCCTCAAGACTTTGCAACCCACTAAGATGTGCTTTATCAACAGAACCACTACAACAACCACTACCCTTGTGCAGGATGTACCAAGAGCCCTTTCTGCATTCTCTATCCCCTCTAAGAAAGGAATTGAAGACACCATTACAGCCTTCAACATCACTACACTCCCCAATCGGGGCTCTTCACAGAGGATTTAAAGTTCGCGCCATCGGGCGCGTGTTCCACTTCACCCCGCCGCCTTCATCAGCTCTCCCCAGTCGGGGGATCGAGCCTCCAGCAGGCAGGAGGTGCAGCAACTAACACTCCCCAATCGGGGCTCTTCACAGAGGATTTAAAGTTCGCGCCATTGGGCGCGTGTTCCACTTCACCCTGCCGCCTTCATCAGCTCTCCCCAGTCGGGGGATCGAGCCTCCAGCAGGCAGGAGGTGCAGCAACTAACACTCCCCAATCGGGGCTCTTCACAGAGGATTTGGAGTTCACGCCATCGGGCGCGTGTTCCACTTCACCCCACCGCCTTCATCAGCTCTCCCCAGTCGGGGGATCGAGCCTCCAGCAGGCAGGAGGTGCAGCAACTAACACTCCCCAATCGGGGCTCTTCACAGAGGATTTAAAGTTCGCGCCATCGGGCGCGTGTTCCACTTCACCCCGCCGCCTTCATCAGCTCTCCCCAGTCGGGGGATCGAGCCTCCAGCAGGCAGGAGGTGCAGCAACTAACACTCCCCAATCGGGGCTCTTCACAGAGGATTTAAAGTTCGCGCCATCGGGCGCGCCCGCGCCTGGCGGGCCCGCACCTGAGGGCCTCGCCAGAGGGCCCTTTGGCGTGGCCCTTAGGCTGTGGCACTTCAACAACTACAGCAGTGAAACCAGAGCTCTCACCCGAAAAGGTTCAAGTCTCCCTCACCAGGAAAAGTACCAAACAGATAGCCTGGACTCAGACCGACCCCAACATCTATCCTAGCTTATCTATTGCTACTATATCTGTAGGATATATAAGGTATATATATGTAAGGTACTATATCTGTAAGGTAACAGTAATCTGAATATACCCTTTAGCATCTCACATTGTAATACTTTCGTTACAAACAAATCTCCTTCGTATTGAGCTCTGCAACTGTGTTTTGTTAACAGAGTACATTGTTCCTCTTAGCTAGCTCTGCAACTGTCTTGTTAACAAAGTACATTGTTCCTCTTAGCTAGGCATTGCTATTTATATAATTGTTTGCATATTACCTCTGCTGTAGTATCCCAACCAGTCAAGCAGCACTCACTGTTTTCCTCCAACCTTTTATTACCCTACATTGTACCCTTCCATTATTGACTCCTTACATTGTATCCTTTCATTATTGAAACTATGGCTATCTCTCTACTTGCATTAGTTAGCCTCTATCTATTAACTAATGCCACTCGAAATACAGCAGCACTATCTCCTACCACAAACAATATCCCCATATTGCACGGGCTAGGAAGAAAGTATCATTCCTCCTACCATCACTCAGCACAACAGCCACACCATGTTAGGCACTCTCATCTACTATATATCTCCCTCAATACTACTGGTAGCTTCAAGTCCAATCCTACTCCCTCACATACCAACCTGAATTGTGCACTCATCAACGCCCGCTCAGTACGTAATAAGTGGCCAGCCGTTACTGACCTCATCACAAAGCTTAACTTAGACATCCTCCTGGTCACAGAATCATGGCTATCAGACACAGACAATGTCCTCATAAACCAACTCATTCCCCCAGCATACTCAATACACACCTGTCACAGAACAGACCGAAGGGGAGGGGGAGTACTCATCCTTTCTAGAAGTAACCTTCAATTTAATCTACTTTCCTCTAGGAGCACCTCACACATGGACTTAATTACTATAGCTAACAAACATATCATCCTAAATCTCATATATAGAGCTCCTTCTTCACCACCAGAAGACCTATCTAGTATAATAGAGCTTGCATGCAACCCAGAAAGCCCACACAAATCCAACTGGCTAATGGGTGACTTTAACCTCACCTCACTTCACCACAGTCACTCGTCCACATTCCTTGATGCCATGGCTGATCTTAACTACTCTCAACTAGTCAGCTCCCCTACACACCTCAAGGGTAACACCCTTGACCTCATTTTTTCGCCCCATCCTACAACAACTACCAACTTTAACCTTTTACTTACCCCTGTTCCATGGTCTGACCATAACTTGATATCCTTTCAAGTCCCATATCTGCAAAACAGTATCCCAACAACACAGACAAATACAGTCTCATCAGGATCAACAACCCGCTTCAAAACGCTCGATAAGGATGACTTCATCAGCCGTACCCTTCCAGCTCTTCGTCTACCAAACAACAACCTTGATGAGCTGATCAACAACTGGTACACCACCTTAAACTCCTCTTCACAATTACCCTCCTTGAGTAGACCACCAACATCCAGCACATCACCAAAAATTAGAAGCCCAAAACCTTGGTTCTCGGCTGATTTACGACTGTCCCTCCAGAATCTAAGAAAACAAGAGAGAAAATGGCGCAGATCAAGATCTCCATCCGACCAAATGGATTACGAAAATTCCCTAAAGAAGCACCAGGAAAAAATAGCTGAAAAGATGAGAGAACACCATACAGAAACCCTTCTCAGATCATTAAACAAACCACGAGACCTCTTTAACATTGCCAAATCCCTAACTAAGGCACCATCTTCCAACCAATTTCAATTCAGCCTCAGTCTTTTGCAGACTACCTTCAATCCAAAACCATTAACACAAAATCAACACTAAGTTTTATACCCAACCCTATTTCAATTACACAGCCTCTAAAAGGTTTTGTCGCCCCTACAGTGAAATACATCACTGACCTTATTGCTACCTTGAATACCACCACAGCCCCAAATGATCCATGCCCTGCCTACTGGATCAGAGCGTTGCGTGCTGAACTGAGCCCCACACTTACCCTTATCATGCAACTCTCCTTCACAACTGGATCTTTCCCAACATCTCTCAAGCAAACTTCAATACGCCCTCTCCTGAAAAACAATAAACTCGACCCAGCAAAAACGGACTCATATCGTCCCATTTCAAGTATACCCCTTCTAGCCAAAATCATAGAAAAGGTGGTACAAATACAATTGCAGCAACACATTGATATTTCAGCCCCTCTTGACCCCTGCCAACATGGGTTCCGTGAGTCCCACGGCATAGAGACCCTACTAACATTACTTATCAACACCTTAACAAGAGGGATTGACAACATTGAAAACGGATTCATACTCATCTTCCTGGATATCTCGGCAGCTTTCGACTCTGTTAACCATGTTCAACTCCTACACCGTCTTCAAGAAAAAGGAGTTCAAGGATCAGCTTGGGAATGGTGCAGATCATACCTAACTAACCGATGGCAACAGGTCCGGATAGGATCCTCAACATCCGATCCCTTCCATCAACAACAAGGTGTTCCCCAAGGATCCTCCTTATCAGCTTTACTATTCAACATATATATGCAACCAATCTGTGAAATCATCAGAGTATTCAACGCCTCCAGTTTGATCTACGCAGACGACGTTCTCATATTCACTCCGATAAAAATCAATGCCCCTGACTTCTCCCCAATAGTTTCATGCTTCAACGCGATTACAGACTGGCTGTTATCCCAGAACCTACGAATAAACTTCAAGAAAACCGAAGTCCTATTCGTAACTAGGAATAAGAATTTCTCACCCCCCACTACATTAAAGGTGAGGGATGCGGAACTTCCGTGTAAATCATCGATCCGCTACCTGGGAGTCATCATAGATCAAGAACTGACCTTCAAAGATCATATAAAGCAGACCGTCAAATCCATTTACAACAAAATAAGAACTCTGAAACCACTAAGACCTCTACTCTCCCCGAGTAACTTCAGAACAATCTTCCAATCCCTTGTAACACCACATTTTGACTATGCCAACGTCATCCTGCATGGTCTGCCCAAGAGCACCCTCAACCCACTACAATTGGCAATAAACTCAGCAGCCCGCATCCTCTGCGGTACCTCCAGAAGAGATCACATCACCCCCATACTAACAGATCTTCACTGGCTACCCCTACAAGCCAGGATAATTTACAAAGCGCTATTACTGTCCTTTAAAGCAATCAATCAAATAGCCCCACCCTCCCTCTCCTCACTTCTTATCAACACCCCCACAAACAGGCTGAGAAGATCCGCAGCCGCTAATACCCTCGTGGTACCAATAGAGTACACTAAATGTAACCAAGCAACCAGAGACAGGGCCTTCACCTTCTTCGCACCAACCTGCTGGAACAATCTCCCTCCACATATCCGTGCAATAAAAGACCTCTCTCAATTTAGAAAGACCCTTAAACACTACCTTTTCTGTCTTCACCTTTTAGGCCCAAACACTACACCCCTTCCCCCCATCTCTCAAATCACCCACACAGCCTCAGACATTCCAACAACATAGCCCTGACAGAACACAAACCAAACTTTCTGCATTCCCAAAGTCATGACCCCAATATGTAACCTGAACTGTAAATTCAGACACTGATAATACTCTGTTTGTATATAATTTGTATAGTTTCCCCTGTTATCTCCAAGTTACCAACCCTGTTATAATGTAAGCAAAGGATTGTCCCAATGCAAAATTTGTTAACTGTAAACCGCACTGGTACCAAAGAGCGCGGTATATAAGAACTGTAAATAAATAAATACATCCCAGTCCGATCCATGCCCTGCCTTCTGGATCAAGGAGCTTCGCAGTCACTTCAGCCCAGTAATTGCCAACATAATGAACCTCTCCTTTTCAACAGGATCATTCCCTTCAGCCCTTAAGCATACTTCAATTAGACCCCTGTTGAAAAACTGCAAGCTCGACCCCCTAAGGGTAGATTCCTACAGACCCATTTCTAGCATACCTCTACTCGCTAAGATCATCGAAAAGGAGGTCCAACGACAGTTACAGGACCATATTGACACCGCTGCACCGCTAGACCCCTGCCAACACGGCTTCAGGGAATACCATGGAGTCGAAACTCTCCTCACCACACTCTTCAGCAAGATAATCACTGGCATAGATAACATCCGCCAAGGATTTGCCCTCATCTTTCTGTATATCGCCGCAGCGTTTGATTCAGTGAATCACGAACTCCTTTTAGCGAGACTAATTGAGAAGGGCATCAGTGGAACAGCGCTTGAATGGTGCAGGTCCTACCTATCCGGAAGATGGCAGCATGTCCGCTCAGGAGGTAGAACTTCAGAACCCTTCCACCTAGATCAGGGAGTCCCACAAGGTTCCTCACTTTCTGCCCTTCTGTTTAACATCTACATGCAACCAATCTGTAAGATCATCCGGTCATTTAATGTCGACTGCATGCTTTATGCCGATGATGTTCTACTTTACACCCCCTTCTCCACTGACCATTTAGATCTCTCCCCTCTAATAAACTGTTTCAATGCAGTATCTGACTGGCTTCTCTCCCAAAACCTCCATATACAACATAAGAAAACGGAAGTCCTCTTCATCACGAGGAACCCCAACTTCATCCCACCACAATATCTCAAAACAAAGGAAGCTGAATTGCAATCCAAACCCTCAATACGTTACCTGGGAGTCACTCTGGATCAATGCCTGGATATGAAGTCCCACATAGGAAACACAGTCAGAACAATATACTATAAGATCCGTTCACTGAGACACCTACGCTCCTTGTTGGAGCCAAAAGATTTCAGGACAATCTATCAAGCACTGATCATACCCCACTTTGATTATGCCAATGTCATTCTTCAAGGTCTGCCTCAATCCACCTTGAACCCGTTACAGCTGGCAATGAATGCCACAGCAAGGGTCCTTCATGGAGCCGCCAGGACTGACCACGTTACACCTCTGCTGATTCAATTACATTGGCTACCCATCCAGGCCAGAATTATCTTCAAAACTCTACTTCTCACGTTCAAAGCTCTCAATAAGCTCTCCGCCGCATCCTTATCTGCCCTTATTCACACTACTACACCAAACAGAGCAAAAAGATCCACGACCATCAACTCCCTAAAGCTCCCAAAGGCCCTAACAAGCTGCTCTTCATCTACAGCCAACAGAGCCTTTATCCTCTGTGCCCCAAGGTGCTGGAATGCACTACCCCCTGGCATCCGGGCTGTCAACAGCTTAACACAATTTAGGAAAGCCCTCAAATTCCATCTCTTCAACAAGTACCTTATAGAGCCAACGACACCCATAGACCTCAGTGATTCCACCCAGTAATACAATTCCTTGGTGTCTCAATAACACGCCAAGGCTGATTCTCTATAAGTAAAGAATATATTCTTAGTAACCGCTCCTAGTAACAGGTACCTATGCAGTAGTGTTATCCTTGTAAATAGATTGTAAATAATTACCCTTATTATCCAAGTTCCTTCCCTTGTTATCTGTAAACTCATGCATGTTGACTGTACTGAGATTTTTGTTCTATGTGAACCGTGCTGATGCTGAATAGTGCGGTATATAAGAGAATATAAATAAATAAATAAGGTAGTCTTTTGGTGTGACAACGCGACTGTAGTCGAGATCATTAATTGACAATCTCCGAAGTGTCCACATATTGCAGTTCTGATGTGGGTATTCATTCTTTACTGCCTCTGACTTAATGTAACTGCTCGAGCTTGCCACATACCAGGCGTGCTCAACAGAATAGCTGATGCATTATCTCACTTCCAATGGTCACAGTTTCGCCAGTTTGTGCCATGAGCAGATGCAGTGGCCACAGCAGTGCCAGCACATCTCTGGCAGATTGGAATTCCAAGGTGATGGCATTGCTGCGGTCCTCAGTAGCACCTGCGACATGGAAATCTTACCGACGAGGCTTTAGGAAGGTGGACGAGTTGCTAATAGCACTGGGTTGGTCTGGGGATAGAGTTTCAGATGAGCTGCTGGGCTTATTTGTTGTCTGAGGTAAAGCGGGGAGATGGCCCAAAGTGGTGGCGTGGTCAGCTTTGGCCAGTTTTTCATTTTTTCAGTAAGGCCGCTGGCTGGGGCAAACCAAGGGCCACATTTCTAGTCTGGCATTTATTGGCCGGATGGGAGAAGGGGTCTTTAGTGCAATGGAACCGGAGGAGCCCGGTGTCCCACAAATTGCTGGTCCACATGTTTGAGGCACTAGTGATGGTCGCTGCCTCGGAGTACGAGGCACAGTTGTTCCGAGTCGCCTTTTCCCTCATCTTTTTCGGGGCTTTTAGAGTGAGTGAGTGATTTCACGGGTGCAAGTCCATATCATACACTGGTCCAAGACAGATCAGTGAGGTCAGGGTGAGTGGGTGGTGCTCTGCAGGGCAGAGCAGCTTACTACATGTCCAGTACAGAACATTCAGGCCTATATGGCCCGGTGTACTGCAACGGAGGGCTTGCTATTCCAGCATGAGGATCTGCATCCGGTGACGCAGTATCAGTTCACAGCAGTGCTGCGCATGGTTATGCGACATCTGGGCTGCGATGAGCGACTGTTCGCTTCACATTGTTTCTGGATAGGGGCCGCTATCAGTGCCGCAGCAGCAGGGCTCGGGGAAGCAGTAATTCAGCAGATAGGCAGATGGTGATCCAGAGCGCATACAGGCTACATCTGTCCCACGCCAATGGAGAATGATGGCTAGGGGCTAAGGAGAAGCAGACTGTGTATTTGGTGGGGGGAGGGGTGGGGAGATTTTGTAATGGTTGTTTTTGTTTTGCAGATGGCAGCCAGATTTATTGCCCTACAGATGGCAAACCATGCCCTGATGGATGCTGGGCCATTCTTGGATGTTGGGCCATTCTTTCGTGTATTGGGCCAAGCAGCGGATCCCATCGCGTCCATTAGGCCAACATCTTAGGCTGGCACCAGCAGGCCTACAGTTGAAATGGATGGGTGAGCGTGGCTTGTGGTGTTGGCAATTACTACTCTGTTCCATTCCCAAGTCAGACAGCGGCGCCGACCCACTGGACTCCTTATACATTTGAGAGGCAATGATCTCTCCAAATGGACTTATAAGCAGCTCATTCAATCAGCACAACGGGACGTGACTGACATTGTTTCATTGTTGCCAGGGTGACTATTATATGGTCAGATATTATTCAGAGGCCTTCCTGCTAGTCCCAATGCAGATGGTCAAGAGGTCTTGTGAAGGTGAACTGACAGATTGGGTGGTGGAAGAAATGCATGGGAGGGCTACAAGTTCAGCATGCTTGGATAGAGGTGGCTGTCAGGGCTTGTACCTTGCAGATGGAGTGCATTTGTTGCTGGTAGGGGCAAGATCTCCTTTTGAATGATTGGCAGGAGGCCCTGAAAGTAGTGACCCGACGGATACTGATGGTCGCAGCTAACTTCATTGGAGGGGCAGGGCAAGGTTAGCAATACTACCTTGTGCCAGTGGCAGGGTCCTGAGCCAACAGGCGCTGTGACAGCGGGGCCTAACTGCCAATGTGAGGTCCTGGGGGAGCGCAGCTCCAAGTATGGGAGGGTGGGTGAAGATCTCGGTAGGGATCTATGCCCGGAACTCGGAGGAGAGGGGCCAGCCTTTGCTTACATGGCGAGGTTGGCGGTGGTGGTGGGGGGGGGGGGATCGCACCACTTTGCTAATAATACAGCTAGTGGGGCGGCATTGTCCAGTAGGGGGATAGAGATGGAATGTGTCTTTAATAAGTTATGGTTGGCTTGGGTTGACTTCCAAACGGAGTTGTCTTAATAAAGCTGCAACCATGTTTGTTCTCCAGTTATGTGTGCTGTCCTTTGTGGGAAAAGAAATGAAGGAAATAAGGGGGGTGGTCAAAAGAAGGTGGGATTGTGCTCTGACAGGTGGGTGTCCAGGCTACCCAGGTTAATATCACAGGCCGCAGGGCCAGAGTGCCGAAGCCGCAGTGTAAGCTGATGCCCCACGCCTGCAGCCTGGAAGAGCGAGCAGGGCCATAGGAGACAGGGTAGGGCAGGGGAGAGGTTCCCGGGTGACAGGGATGGCGACATGATTTTAAATTGCCCTACTCTGCGGCATGGGGCAATTTCATTGGCACTGGGGAGACAGGGGGGTGTGGTTAGAGGTTCCACATGTCCAATGGCCAATTCTCGCTGAGGCAACTGGCAGACAGGTAGGGATCTCGGTTTTCCTACCCTTCTGCCCTGGAAAAGAATGAGTCGGGCTTCAAATATGTCGCAGCTGGTGGGGGTGGAGTCCTGGGCCAATGGGTGCTGTGACAGTGGGGCCTAACGGCCGATGTGAAGTCCTGGGAGAGCGCAGCTCCTAGTATGGGAGGGTGGGAGGAGATCTCGGTAGGGATCTATGCCCGGAACTCGGAGGAGAGGGGTCGGTCTTTGCTAATAACATGGCGAGGTTGGCGGTGGTGGGGGGGTCCCAAGAGAGGATGATGCACCACTTTGCTAATAATACAGCTGGTGGGAGGAGGCATTGTCCGGTAGGGGGATAGAGATGGAATGTATCTGTAATAAGCTATTGTTGGCTTGGGTTGACTTCCAAACGAAGTTGTCTTAATAAAGCGGCAACCATGTTTGTTCTTCAGTTATGTGTGCTGTCCTTTGTGGGAAAAGAAATGAAGGAAATAATAAGGGGGGGCGGTCAAAAGAAGGTGGGGTCATGCTCTGACAGGCGGGTGTCCGGGCTACCCAGATTACATCATTAATTTAAATTAATTTTATCATCATATAATTATAAATATATATAATTATTTTTTATTTTCACATTTTTATTTTTCCTTTGGCAGGATGGTACAGAGGGGTAAAGAGAGTCATGAAGTTCACTATCCCAAGAATTTGGCGGGAACCCACTGACCACTTGAGCAATTGCTACTTCTGCATGGTGGATCCTTACAAATGTCGGACTGGCAAGAATGCTCCTTTTGTCATGTATCCGAGCACTCCTTCATCCATTGCCCCAGTGCCACACTGCCCAGAACTCCCTGTACCCACTCCTCTGCAGAGAAAGCAGCTGTCTTCAGAAGCAGCAATTCACAAAATGAAGAAGACACTGCAGATCTAGATTACAATATCTGACGTGGAGATGAGGAGAGATACCCTTACTACCCAAACCAAAATGACATCAACGACTTGGTCAGAGATCTTGGTCTCACTAAGACCAATGCTGAGCTTTGGACATCCATGTTCAAGCAGTGGAACTTGTTGGATGAAAGTGTGCAAGTCACAGTTCAGAGGAAGCATCACCACACTTTTTCTAGCTTTTTCACTAGTCAAGATGGGCTCTGCTTTTGCCACAATGTGACCGGTCTGTTTGACACTATCAGAATTGCATGTAACCCGAAGAAGTGATGCCTGTTCATTGACAGCTCTTCCAGGAGCCTCAAAACTGTGCTGCTACATAACAAAAACAAGTACATATCTCTTCCCCTAGCTCACTCAGTGAGCCTCAAAGAAGATTACAGCAGTGTCAAGAGTTTCCTAGAAGTTCTGAAGTATGCTGAATACGGGTGGGAGGTTATCGGAGACTTTAAAATGGTGGCATTTCTGATGGGTTTCCAAAGCAGTTTTACCGAGCTTCATTGCTATCTTTGTCTTTGGGACAGCAGGGACACCACAGCGCAGTACGACTGGCGGGACTGGCCACAGTGAACTGAATTTTCTACTGGGACAAAAAACGTGAAGTGGGAGCCACTGGTGGAACCACAGAAGGTGCTGATGCCACCACTGCACATCAAAATGAGCCTTATGAAACAACTGTCACAGCTTTAGAGAAAGAGTCGACAGCCTTCAAGTACCTTCGACTTCTTCCCTAAACTGTCTGAGGCAAAAGATCAAAGCTGATGTCTTTGTTGGGCCACAAATAAAAAAGTTTCTTGAGTGCATGGAATTTTCCAAGCTGCTTGGAACAGCTTTGTTGCAGTGGTTCATAGCTTTTTGGGAAATCACAAGGCCGAAAAATATGTAGAACTGGTTGAGACTGGTTAAGAATTACGGCAAAATGGGCTGCAAGATGTCTCTCAAAGTCCATATCCTTGATGGTCATCTTGATAAATTCAAGGAGTTCATGGCAGCATACTCATAGGAGCAAGGCGAACATTTCTACAAGGATATATTGGAAGGACCAAGGACAGTATACCAAGGACAGTATAATGAGAACATGATGGGAGACTACATTTGGGGGCTTATTTGTGAAAGTGATTTACAATATAATCGTAAATGTTGAAAATCTACTCACTTCTAAATATTCTATGATCTTTCTTGAATAACTTAAATATAAATGAATATTATATGTTGTATTTTTTTATTTTATGTGAACAAAAAGGCACAAGTAAGCCTGTTTTAACAATGGGAATACGTAAATTTCACAAATATCAATCTCCTTTTCACAAGAGCAAAGTTTAATGAGAATAATAACCATTTTCCATACTTTTAAGTTATAAGCAATTAGGAAATAACAGTCACTACCTAGGAACAAAAGTTGTGTTGCACAGTGCAATATTTGGAGCTGGAATTTAGCTCTCTCCTTTCTGGGGAAATTTTGTGCAGGTTAATTGCTGTGCCCGCAGGATTTACTTAAAGAGTCAGGGCTGCAGGCATTCCTGAGTGTGGTGAAACTTTGCTGCTCAGTGCTGTTCTTCAGTGCCGGCCAGAAAACATTATGCGTGTAAACCTGACTAACATAGAAGGCCATCCTAAAATTACCTAGCATTATTTGGATAACTCTTATTTGGGTATACAGAGTGGAAAATGTATCTGGATAAATTCCGCTGGATATTCAGATAACTTATCCAGATATGTTTACCGCTCACCAGCTTGCTAAAACATCAACCTGATTTATCAAAGATTTTCTTCAATTATGTGTCAATGGGCAGAAGCTTGTATAAATCAGCCCCTATGCAATTAAATATATGTATTTAAAGACTCCCTAAAAAGTGAATTTTGTTGTGGTTTGATCACATAAAATAGCAAAATCATTTTCAATATTGGCTTTGGAACAGGCAATTCAAAGGTTTAGTGTAATTCTACCAAGCGCATTCGTTAGTGTTCATTTGGACACCTTTATAAATTTTAGTGCAAGAAAAATCGACTGCACACATTTAAATTTGCAGGTTTATGCATGTACAATTGATTTGGACAAGTTCAAGAGCTCTCAACACATATACAAATTTTTTTTTAGAAATAATTTGTGAAACAAACCTAAAACAAATATCCAAAAATTAGGAGAAAAGGCAAAGGAACCAAAAATAAACATACATCTTTCTGCCTGTGCACATCGCTAAATTTTGCTGGTTGCTATCATGTCACCTGCTCCACAACTATCCTTCTTCACAATATTTCCTCAAAACATTACAAATGCCAATGAACCGGCGCTATCAAATGTTATGCAGTGCTGTGGAGATCCACATAAGAAACTGTTTCTTTTCTGCACTGCTTATAGTCTATCTAAGACACACAGACAAGTAAGATTTCAGATCCCCATTATGTTTATTTAAGATTTTCTATGGAAAAAGGAAAAGAACTCCATTGGAAAAAGCAACAGGACAGAACAAGGGCAAAGGAAGACCGAAGGTTAGAATAAAAAATAAAAACAGGGTATCTAATTAAGAGTGGCAAGTATCCAAGGTCAGTCATTACCCCTGATCCCAATAATCCGGAAATGCTTTTTCAAAATAGTAAGCCTTTAGAGCTTTTTTCACATTTCTTAGAGGACTCCAGATAGGGAGAGCGTTCCAAAGATGTGACGCAAGAAAATAAAATGCCAAATTTATTTATTTATTTATTTATCTATTTCTTCTATACCGCCCCTTCCAGAGATCAGGGGCGGTTTACATGGAACGATTTAACAGTTTTGTATAACATTACATTGAACAGGAATTTTTTTTTTTTTTAACTTTTTACATATAACAGATCATTATAATGTTTCAACTATTTACAAGGTGTGTACTTTTGTATACTTCTGTATCGTTATATTGATCAGAAGTTTCTAACTTTTTACAGGGAAATGGGCAGCGAACTGCCATTGCTATTTACAGAGGATATTTACAAAAAGGTTAGGATACATTGAGTTATAGTGTAGAGTATTCATCATTCAAGTGGGGGTGTGTGTGTGTGTGTGTGTGTGTGTGTGGTGGAATTTATTTCCATTTTTCGTGGATTTTTTGGTGTGTCTTTGTAAGAACTGTCTGAGAGAGGGCTGTGTATGTTCAGTTGATTGTGTTTTTGCGGACTTTATGTTTGTATGTCTGTGGACGCTGTGTGGTTGGACTTGGAGGGTAGGGGATTTCAAAGTGTTCGGAGAATAGGTATGTCTTGAGTTCTTTCCTAAATTGGGAGAGGTCTTTTATGATACGGATGTTTATTGGGAGGTCATTCCAAAGCGTGGGAGCAGTGTATGTGAAGGCTCTGGCACTGGTGGATTTTTTAGTCTTCGTGAATGTTTTTGGTAATTCCAGTGAGTGGGTTGCGTTTAGTCTGCGGGCTCTTGAATCAGTTGGGGCGTGAAGTAGTGTGGATAGGTGTGAAGGGGCGATATCGTTTAGGAGCTTGAAGGTTGTTAGTAGAATTTTGTATTTGTATCGGCTATTAATGACATGTGGCTTCAAGTTGGGCACAGGAGGCTCAGGGGAGGACTAAAAGATTGGAATTTTGGGATCAAAGTGTCCGTGATGGACAATAGGGGAATAAATAGGGGCATTGGATACATTGGAAATCCTGTGTAATAAGCTTGTGCACAAGCATGGGGATTTTAAAATGAAAGTGGTAAATTAAGGGCAACTAGCGATTCTGACAAAATAGAGGAAAAACATGATCATATTTTAATGCATTTGTCACTAGGCGGATTGCAGTATTTTGTAATTTCTTTATTTGGGAGGTCCGGAGGCACAATACACTGAGTTACAGTAGATCAATTGTGATAGTACCAGAGCGTGAAGTAAAGTATGAAGCCTTTTCCAGACATGCAGCACAGTGAGGTGGAAAGTAATCAGTCAGGAGTTGGCAGTGGAGGAGGAGAGAACAGCAACTTTCCTGCTAAATGGAGAGTCAGAGGGAGCGAGGTAGGAAGAAAAGAACACTTATTTGTATCCAATATTCAAATACTTGGATTCACGGTACACTATTTCTGATGTATTAAGAGAGCAATTTTCAAAGCCATTTATGTGGGATAATTGAAAAATGCTCTGTGTAGGAATGCATGTGCACTATTTTAGTCATACTGTGTACAGGCATTCGGAGGGGGGCAGGGAGAGCAAAGTTTTGTATTTCCACAACTATATATGTTTGCACTGGAGAATGCTGTCATAGAAAAGTCAGGTGTAAGTGTCTATGGA
Source organism: Ichthyophis bannanicus (assembly GCA_033557465.1). Taxonomy (NCBI): domain Eukaryota; kingdom Metazoa; phylum Chordata; class Amphibia; order Gymnophiona; family Ichthyophiidae; genus Ichthyophis; species Ichthyophis bannanicus. The sequence goes on from CM066031.1 coordinate 267,167,950, forward strand.
GACTTTTTCCTTAGATGATTTTGAAAGTCATAGTACATGTGTACTTTCATTTTGAGAATGGTGCAAGGCTCATGGGTGAAAAGCACTTGTAGGCCATGCAACAATATGGACAGTGTGAAAATGACCCTCTGTTTTACTGTTATTATTTCCATAGTGCTACTTGTCATACACAGGACTGCAGAAATACACTTAAGAGACAGTCCCTTCCTTACAGATTTGCAGTCTAGTCAAGACAAACATATAGGACAAAACAGACCTTGGAGATTTTATTTAAGAATGTTCTTAAAACCAATAAGACTTGTCAGACGGCTGCCTGGGTGAGAATCTTCACAGTCTTGGCAAGTGCATATATCTATATGATTTGCAAGGGACTGTGGGCAATGCAGTTCATTCACACCAGACACAGCTGCTGACAATAATTTAGTTGTGCTCAAGTGTAAAGCCAATAAGATATTTATTTATGGGGTTAATTCTCCCAACACAGATATGCTTGGTAGCACATAAATCAGGTTACTTGCTTTCAGTGTTAAACTTGGAAAAACAAAATAAGAAAACAACATTTGAACTTATCAGGCAATCAAAGCAAAAGAAATAAGACCTGGTTGGCAACAAACTGGTCTTTTCTGTAGGCTTTAGCTAATATTCTCTTAGCAATGTCAAACAACAAACCAAAAGCCACAAAGAAAGAAAAAAACTGTTCTTTTCAGGTAAACTTCTTATATCTTCCCACATAGATTCAGAAGTGATTCTCTCAGAGCCCACAAGCAATTAGGTAAGGCTCAATTGCTAGCAGTTATCCAGCTGAAACCCCTTAGCTGGCTTGCTTTCTACTGCGTGGCTAGAAATCCTACACAGGAGCTTTTCTGAGTAGATTAAAGAACAAGTTTGTATTTCTTTGTGATGGTTGCTGTACTTTATAACAGAAAATCACCAAAGGAGTTTAGACAGAGAGCAGTCCATGTAAACAGATTCTTCATCTGCTATCATTCCCTCTTCTTCAACAAGCATGGGTTCAATATCATGGATTGGCACAGATGAATCTCCCAATGTAGCACTTTCAGGAGAATACTTGTTTCCCTGCTGTCTTTCAAGGTTATAGCTGGGGCATAGATCAGTGTTCATACCTGAGCTTCCATTGCTGTTAGAGTTCCTCTCTATATAGCCTGGCCAGTATGTATTCCAGTTCTTATGTCCAGCCTTCAAATCCAGATCCCTGGACACTGGATCTCTCTTCACATACCTTCTGGCACGGGTCTTAGGGTCCCTTCCACGTGCAGCCGTCTCTCTCACAGGTACCTTCTGGAGATTCCTAGCTCTGCAGCACCATTCCTCTGGCTTTCCCCAGTCCAATGGTGTATGCTGGCCCTTGGAATGCCTCCCAGTATACGTACTGCTCTGGACTCTTCTAGACCTCTCAAAGGCTTTTCTCCTCTTTCTTCCAAAGGGTTTCTTTCCCTCTCTGTCCGTCCGGTTTGGCTTCTGCTTCTGATGATCCTCCTGATGATGAAGATGATCAAGCTCAAGCTGATTCTCAGGATAATTCTCTGTAGAATCAACTCTACCTTTATTCTGCCTAGATGAGTGCTCCTCCCTAACACAGCGCAGCTGTGCTGAATCAGGCCTTTCCCTTTGAGATGAGTGCTTAGGGATTACCTCATAGCCCTCCTGATTGAACACACGATTCCCCACTTCAGCTCCTCTAATGGCTGTTGGAAACCTGGTGCATTCTGGGACTGGTAGTCTTTTATGGGAAAATTCTGTTTTCTTATTTCTACCAGAACTGACAGGTTGCTTGTTCAGAGTCACTTCACCTTTTCTATAGCTCCTTCCTGAGCTATGATAAGCTTCCTTATCACAGACTATAAGGAGTTGAGTTTTAAAAGCAGCCTCAAAATGGTGAGTTTTAAGGCAGGATTTACTTAAGGCCAGAGGGGGAACATGGTACTCCAACTCAGGAAGCCTATTCCAAGCGCAGCAAGTTGAAAAGCACAGTGTTGGGAATTGTTAATTGAGGAGAATGGTCTAGATAAGTGTGGCTTGCTGTATGCATGGTGATCATGAGAAAGGATGAAGAGAGGTGATGAGGACCTACAGAATGAATGCACTTTAAGTGAGTTGAAGGAGCTTGATGTATGTACACAAATGGATACGAAGCCAATGTAGTGATTTGAGATATGAGATTATATGCATTTAGCAACAGTGGTGAAAAATATGTTGCATAGCTGAATTTTGAGTAAACTATAGTGGAGAAAGATGGTTCACACACACATACACACATTAGAGAAGCAGTTTTCATAGTCTAAATAGAAGGTGTTCATAAGGTGTTTTGGTAGCGTTCAGAAAGGAAGAAACAGATTTTAGTGAAAATATAATGAGGAGTTATAGAATAAAAGTATTTGAAAATGAATTGAAGGATGAACAAAAGAGAGAAATAATTAATCTTCTCATTTAACATTCTTAAAATAGCAAAGGAAACTTGTAGATCTCTTGAGAAGCAGCAATAAGGCTTTAGCAACACCCCCTAAAAATAACAATACAAACAACAACTGGGGAAAACATGCAGAACAAGGCTCATGGAAATCTTTCTAAGCTGCATGTGTGCTTAAGTGTATGCATGCACCCCTCTCTTTGTATCTGCATTGCCTATGTGTGCGTGTCTTGTGAATGTGATGTCTGTATAGACAATGTTCATAATTTACAAAATCCTACACCAATCCTCTGCAGATATCCTACAAGAACTGATTGCTCGAGACACCAGCATACATCTGAGAAGAATCAGCAATAAAAACATGCTTGTCATCCCATCCAAATACCAGAAATCCAACCAATCTACATCAAAAAGGGCACTTTCCCTCTCTGTCCCAGCATTATGGAACTCCCTACCGGAAGATATTAGAACCACAACAGACATCAAGGACTTCTGAAAAAAGCTCAAGACACACCTGTACAATGAACATTATGGACAGATCACTTAAGGAAATACCTCCATCAAACCCTTACTAATCCAGCCCACAGAGTACCAGACCACCTCCAATATGAGTATTAATATCCTAACGCCTGCCTCTCACTGTATATAAGTTCCACGTTGCTGTTCTTGTTGATTGCTGTTAATAATATGACTCTGGCTTAATGTAACTATTTATTGTTATAGCCTCATTCGTTTATTGTATAAAATTCATGTTCCCTATAAACTGCTTAGATTGAAGGAGAAGGTGGTATAAAAAAAACAATTAAATAAATAAATAAAATAAATTTTATTTATATTCTCTTATATACCGCGCTATTCTGCATCAGTGCGGTTTACATTGAACAAACTGAACTTACATTGAACAGGGCATTATAACTTGGAAATAACTATTTTACAGGGAAGATGGGCTATGGAGGGTTAAGTGGCTTGCCCAAGACAACAAGGAGCACCTGTGGGACTAGAAACCCCAGTCCTTCTGGCTCAAGGTTGCTGTCCTCTAGTGGGATTTGAACCACTGACCTTCCGGCCTGAAGTACCTTGCCCCAACCACTAGGCCACTCCTCCACTCCACTCCGCCACTCCACCTCCACTCCACTCCTCCACTCCACTCCACTAAATGCGTGTGTTTCTGATTTTCATTTGTGTGTGTACTGTGATCACCCTGAGGGTGAGGTGGGGTGGCCAGCACCAGGTCCACAGTACCCGAGTTGCCTGTGCTGGCTTTGCTGAAGGTCTCCATCAGTGCTAGTGTGTAAGAGGTATTTGAAGAGATGCCTGCGAATGCCCTGTTTCTGTTTGTATTTGACAGTCATGTCTGCCCCTTGGAGACCGTGATGCAACCAAACTGGTGCAAAACCAGTGTGCTTGCCATGTCACTTGTTCGTGGAGCAGGGGTGTGTGTGGACTCACATGATGATGATGTACATATCAAACTGGCCTCTCAGGGTCAGGGTAGGGGACACAATCTGGCACCAACATACCCACCTTCTGAACATTCCCAGAAGGGGCAGTACTGCAACATGATGACAGGCTGTGGGACCAGCAAACACCTTCCTTTGGGGACCTGACAGTTGATGCATGTTGGTACCTGTACCAGGGCCGTAGCCATACAGGCGATTAGCATGATCAGCTCAGCTGTCCCCCACCACAATCTGCCATTCACCAGCAGAGGCCACAGTCAGGTGCACCTGCTGCATCCTGCAAGGTGTTGCAGCCAGACACATGCTGACTGCACACAGTGTGGTAGCCCATACTTAGTGCATGTTCCCAGAGGAACAATGTGCATCCAGATATTCACACCAACACCAAGCAGGTATGTCAGTGAATAGACCCCAGGAAGAGGAACACACTGTATGGCACTATGTGGGAAGGTTGAGATGCCATGGTCGCTGCTCAATCAGAGTGAGAGTGCCCTCCCAGCATGACCTGCTGTGGCCACCCTGTCCGTGCAGATGGCGTTTACCCACTACAATATGCCAGTCACTGCCCTATGCCCTATGCAGAAGCAACCTGGATAAATGGCCCTGTAGGGACCATACCCACAATACTTTGCTCATTATTATACACATTGGAGGTGGAACAGTGGAAACAGCGCAAACATTGGGGGCTCAGTGGGGTGTAGGCGGCCACAAAACAATGGACACACATACACACATTACCACAACTATTTGAGCATTATGCAAAGATAGCGGTGGTTGACAGCCCTGTGCGCAACACCAGTCATGGGCTTCGTGCAGGCATTGGTAGGATAATCAATACTGTTAGGGACACTCTCCAGGGTGGTAAGCACTATCAGATATGGATGAGGCGGCACACACCACATAAATCAGTAAGGTTTGTCAGACGGCTGCCTGGGTGAGAGTCTTCACAGTCTTGGCAAGTGCATATATCTATATGATTTGCAAGGGATTGTGGGCAATGCAGTTCATTCACACCAGACACAGCTGCTGACAATAATTTAGTTGTGCTCAAGTGTTAAAGCCAATAAGATATTTATTTATGGGGTTATTTCTCCCAACACAGATATGCTTGGTAGCACATAAATCAGGTTACTTGCTTTCAGTGTTAAACTTGAAAAAAACAAAATAAAAATCAGGAAAACATTCAAACTTGTCAGGCATTAGCTAATGTTTTCTTAGCATATATCAAACAACAAACCAAAAGCCACAAAGAAAGAAAAAAAACCTGTTCTTTTCAGGTTAACTTCTGATAACTTCCCACATAGATTCAGAAGTGGTTCTCTTCTAGCTCACAAGCAATTAGGTAAGGCTCAATTGCTATCAGTTATCCAGCTGAAACCCCTTAGCTGGCTTGCTTTGTACTGTGTGGCTAGAAAACCTACACAGGAGCTTTTCTGAGTAGATTAAAGAACAAGTTTGTATTTCTTTGTGATGGTTGCTGTACTTTATAACAGAAAATCACCAAAGGAGTTTAGACAGAGAGCAGTCCATGTAAACAGATTCTTCATCTGCTATCACCCCCTCTTCTTCAACAAGCATGGGTTCAATATCATGGATTTGCACAGATGAATCTCCCACTGGAGCACTTTCAGGAGAATACTTATTTCCCTGCTGTCTTTCAAGGTTATAGCTAGGGCATAGATCAGTGTTCATACCTGAGCTTCCATTGCTGTTAGAGTTCCTCTCTATATAGCCTGGCCAGTATGTAGTCCAGTTCTTATGTCCAGCCTTCCAATCCAGATCCCTGGACACTGGATCTCTCTTCACATACCTTCTGGCACGGGTCTTAGGGTCCCTTCCATGTGGAGCCGTCTCCCTCACAGGTACCGTCTGGAGATTCCTAGCTCTGCAGCACCATTCCTCTGGCTTTCCCCAGTCCAATGGTGTATGCTGGCCCTTGGAATGCCTCCCAGTATACGTACTGCTCTGGACTCTTCTAGACCTCTCAAAGGCTTTTCTCCTCTTTCTTCCAAAGGGTTTCTTTCCCTCTCTGTCCGTCCGGTTTGGCTTCTGCTTCTGATGATCCTCCTGATGATGAAGATGATCAAGCTCAAGCTGATTCTCAGGATAAGGATAATTCTCTGTAGAATAAACTCTAGCTTTATTCTGCTTGGATGAGTGCTCCTCCCTAACACAGCGCAGCTGTGCTGAATCAGGCCCTGCCCTTTGAGATGAGTGCTTAGGGATTACCTCATAGCCCTCCTGATTGAACACACGTTTCCCCACTTCAGCTCCTCTAATGGCTGTTGGAAACCTGGTGCATTCTGGGACTGGTAGTCTTTTATGGGAAAATTCTGTTTTCTTATTTCTACCAGAACTGACAGGTTGCTTGTTCAGAGTCACTTCACCTTTCCTATAGCTCCTTCCTGAGCTATGATAAGCTTCCTTATCACATACCCCCCTGCTTACGTTATTACGGACTGGTGTCACTGGTGAAACGTCTTTCCTACCGTCCGTAATACCTACGAGAGTGTTATCTTTTTGAAGCTCACTTACTTCCTGACTGGCTTCAGGGTCATTATTATTTACAGGCCTCTCCTTCCAAGACTTAAGTACATTAATATGGTAGGTCTGCCTACGCCCTCTTGCATTTTCTACCATATAAGACACTGGGCTCACTTGTTTAACAACCTTCCATGGCCCTTTCCACTGTACTTCAAACTTTGGGGCTGTACCTGCTACTTGAACCAAAACCTTTTCACCAATGCTTAATTGGCGGCTTTTTGCCTTCCTATCATACCACCCTTTTTGGCGCACTTGACTGTCCTGCAGGTTCCTCTCAGCAACCTGCGAGGTCCTTTTCAAACGTGCTCTCAGGTCACGTAGAAACTGTGGCACCTCCTGACTTCCTGGTTCAGGATCAATCCATTGTTCCCTCAAAATATCTAACAAACCCCGTGGAGCCCTACCATACATCAATTCATATGGAGTTACACCTAGGGACACTTGAATTCTTTCCCTGCAGGCATATAAGGCAAAGGGCAATAACATATCCCATTCTTTTACCTCTCCTGCTAACCCCCTTCTCAACATTTGTTTGAGAGTTTGGTTGAATCTCTCCACCAAACCGTTTGATTGTGAATGGTAGGCTGAGGTTTTCACGTGATGAATGCCAAAGGCATCCAAGACCTGGGCCAAATATTTGGATACAAAATTGGACCCCCGGTCAGTCAACACCTCTCTTGGGAATCCCACTTCACAAAACAATTTTACTAGCTCTAAAGCTATTGTTTTTGCAGAAACATTCCTCAATGGTGTGGCCCAGGGAAACCTTGTTGCCTGATCTACCATAACTAGGATGTATTGGAAACCTCGGGGCGTTTTGACTAATGGGCCTACAATATCCATGGCAATGCGACCAATTGGGTCTGTGATAATTGGCATGGGAATCAATGGCACCACCGGTGGGTGAGCCGCTGTAACTCGCTGACACGCTGGACATGCAGCACAAAACTGGGCAGTTTCTTTGAAGATACCTGGCCAGTAAAAACGCATAAGTATTTGATCCAGCGTTCCTTGCATCCCTTTATGACCTCCCACTGGATGATCATGTGCTAATCTAAGTACTAGCCCTTTGAAAGTTGTGGGTACCACCAATTGTTTACTTATGGTCCCATTCCTGGGGTCCTGACTCTCTCTATATAATATTTCATTATCTAGTCTGAATCTGGGCAATTCCTCCCTGACCTCCTGAGCATACTTAAAAGCTCGGGTGAGAGCTTGATCAGCTCGCTGCTCTTGTGGAAAGTCAGGAAACTTTGCCACTAACTCAGCTGGCACCCAGTGTAAACTTTGACCCGCTAACATCTCAGCTCTACCCTGTGCTCTGCAAAGTCTCTCACGCCGCTTTTGTGCTTTCAACTTTCTTACTTTACCAGATGATGGGGTTATTAAATCATCATGAGAGGGTAAGTCTCCCAATAACTCTGCCTGCTCCCCCTCCTCCTTCTGCTGGCTCTCTACCTTAGCCTGCGAGCGGGTGGATACAAGGCCCCTCTTATTACCCATAGTTTGGCCTTCTGGAAGCTTAACCATCTTTTTAGCTAGGGACTGAGGACTTCCAAAGAAAGGCCCGGGAGCTATTTCCATTATTCCTTCTCCCTCCTTCTTTCCTAGCCCTTTCACTAGCCCCTGCTTAAATCTTGGCCAGTCCTTTCCTAGAACCAAATCAAAGGGTAGCCTAGGCACCACTGCTAACAGGACTTCCTCTTGTTCCCCCAGGCACTTAACCTTTAGCCTATAGGTGGGATATGATGTTGCAGCACCATGAATGCATCTGATATGAACTTGGCTTTCAGGGGTTCTAGGCACAAATCCTTCTTGGGCCTCTATCCTCTTCCAAAGCCTTTTTGACATCATACTCTGGTCTGCCCCAGAGTCTAACAAAGCATTTGTGGTAATTCCTTGCACATCAACCATCAAAAGAAATCCTTCTTTGGGCAGTTTTAAATCCACCCCCATTAAGTTAGTGTGTGTCTGGCATCTCTTTTCTAAATGTCCCCATTTTCCACACTTGAAAAATTTCTTTCTATTCCACTGTGTCATCTGGTTTGATACAGTACATTCATTTTCAGAAACATTTTTAATTATTTTCTTTTCTGATACAGCACATCTTGCCTCAGCACCAATCCTCAGAGGGCCACCCATTCTATGGCAAGCCTGCGTGGCTTCCAAGAATCTCTCTGCTAGCATGGTTGCCTCTCCAAGATTTTGGCAATTTTGCTGTATAAGGAAAGTGTGCAAATCTTTAGGGACCGCAGACATAAATTGTTCAAGCATTATAATGTCTAATAACATTTCTACCGTCTTTTGCTCAGGCTCCAACCATTTTACAGCTAAACCTCTGATTCTCTGACTCAGAGCCCTGGGTGTTTCACCCACTCTCAATGTAGTAGCTCTAAACATTTGCCTATACTCTGAAATAGACAACCCTAGGTGATCTCTAATAGCAGCCTTTACATCCTTATAATTCAAAGCCTGGGCTGCTGGCATTGCTCTGTAAGCTGCAAGCGCCTCTCCAGTTAATGAGGCTGCCAGCCTTACTGCCCACTGGGTCTCTGGCCATGCTAATGCTTGTGCCACTCTTTCAAAAGACTCTAGAAAATCATCAACATTATCATCTGGAGTTAGCTTCCCAAAACTAAATGCCCCAATCCCCTGATTGAGTCCCACACTGTCCACATGTGGTGTACCAGTATTTACTGCTGGTCTTGCATCTGTTCCACTTTGGTTCTGCAGCTTAACTAGGGCTTGCACCAGATCAAGCACTGGCCTCTGCTGTTCCATTAAGGCTTTCATAGCAGTGTCCTGAGCCTGCTGTGCTAGCTCCTGTTGCCTGCTAAACTGGGCTGCCATCCAATCAGCTAGTTCCCTTGGATCCATCTTGATCCCTGCAAGAAACAAAGAAAAAAAACAAAGTGCACCACCTTCCAAACAGGTGTGTTTTTTCTACTTTTTTTTTTCAATTACCCCTGTGCCTTACTCCCATCCACCACTAGACATGCCCAGGTACTTATTACCTTGTGTCAGTGATGAATCCAGCTCTGCACAGGGTCTTTTCCTCCTGGGACAGGTTCCTGGAACATCCACTTCTCCTCCAAAGTGCAGTTGAGGGAAAATCTTTTTTTTCCAGCTTTGAACTTGAACTTTAGTTGTAATCCTCAGCAAGTAAATCCCTTTTGTGCAAAAGCAATCCAAAAAACTACGCCATTTGTCAGACGGCTGCCTGGGTGAGAGTCTTCACAGTCTTGGCAAGTGCATATATCTATATGATTTGCAAGGGATTGTGGGCAATGCAGTTCATTCACACCAGACAAAGCTGCTGACAATAATTTAGTTGTGCTCAAGTGTTAAAGCCAATAAGATATTTATTTATGGGGTTATTTCTCCCAACACAGATATGCTTGGTAGCACATAAATCAGGTTACTTGCTTTCAGTGTTAAACTTGAAAAAAACAAAATAAAAATCAGGAAAACATTCAAACTTGTCAGGCATTAGCTAATGTTTTCTTAGCATATATCAAACAACAAACCAAAAGCCACAAAGAAAGAAAAAAAACCTGTTCTTTTCAGGTTAACTTCTGATAACTTCCCACATAGATTCAGAAGTGATTCTCTTCTAGCTCACAAGCAATTAGGTAAGGCTCAATTGCTATCAGTTATCCAGCTGAAACCCCTTAGCTGGCTTGCTTTCTACTGCGTGGCTAGAAAACCTACACAGGAGCTTTTCTGAGTAGATTAAAGAACAAGTTTGTATTTCTTTGTGATGGTTGCTGTACTTTATAACAGAAAATCACCAAAGGAGTTTAGACAGAGAGCAGTCCATGTAAACAGATTCTTCATCTGCTATCACCCCCTCTTCTTCAACAAGCATGGGTTCAATATCATGGATTGGCACAGATGAATCTCCCACTGGAGCACTTTCAGGAGAATACTTATTTCCCTGCTGTCTTTCAAGGTTATAGCTAGGGCATAGATCAGTGTTCATACCTGAGCTTCCATTGCTGTTAGAGTTCCTCTCTATATAGCCTGGCCAGTATGTAGTCCAGTTCTTATGTCCAGCCTTCCAATCCAGATCCCTGGACACTGGATCTCTCTTCACATACCTTCTGGCACGGGTCTTAGGGTCCCTTCCATGTGGAGCCGTCTCCCTCACAGGTACCGTCTGGAGATTCCTAGCTCTGCAGCACCATTCCTCTGGCTTTCCCCAGTCCAATGGTGTATGCTGGCCCTTGGAATGCCTCCCAGTATACGTATTGCTCTGGACTCTTCTAGACCTCTCAAAGGCTTTTCTCCTCTTTCTTCCAAAGGGTTTCTTTCCCTCTCTGTCCGTCCGGTTTGGCTTCTGCTTCTGATGATCCTCCTGATGATGAAGATGATCAAGCTCAAGCTGATTCTCAGGATAAGGATAATTCTCTGTAGAATAAACTCTACCTTTATTCTGCTTGGATGAGTGCTCCTCCCTAACACAGCGCAGCTGTGCTGAATCAGGCCCTGCCCTTTGAGATGAGTGCTTAGGGATTACCTCATAGCCCTCCTGATTGAACACACGTTTCCCCACTTCAGCTCCTCTAATGGCTGTTGAAAACCTGGTGCATTCTGGGACTGGTAGTCTTTTATGGGAAAATTCTGTTTTCTTATTTCTACCAGAACTGACAGGTTGCTTGTTCAGAGTCACTTCACCTTTCCTATAGCTCCTTCCTGAGCTATGATAAGCTTCCTTATCACAGGTTGCTATGATGGATCTCTGTTAGAGAGTTGTGTTTAAGTTACATTTTGTTATCTGACATTGGTCATAGCTACCTTTTGATGTATATGGGACGTGTTTCCATGTTTATGACGGCATTGCTAAGGTATGCAATTGCTAGTAGTGGGGGCTGGCGCTATGCGCAGGACACAACAGCCTGCCTTTTCATTATACTTTGGATGGTGGAGTTTGTGGGTGGGTGTGTTTGTGCCCCTGTTGGGCGATGCTCTCGGGCAGAGGTTCACAAATCCAGTCCTGGTGGTTCAAACAAGATTTAGGTTGTCAGTATGTCCCTACTGAATATGCATGAGGTACATTTACATACAATGGGGCAGTTCCTTCAAATGCATCTCATGCATATTTTTAGTATGGACAGCCTGGCAACCTGAATGGTGTTTACCCTCTGGAAATGGGGTTGCCACCATCTGCTCTGGGGAGTGCACATTATTATTGTGTATGTGCTCTGTAGGGTAAAATATTGGGACATGGTCTGCAGGAGCCACAGCTGGGACTTGAACCTGTGACCTTCTGCCCCTGTACACACTGACTGTGTGTACTGCACCAAACTGTTGCCAAAGAGGTAGCTCCTTCCCAGGGGGTACCATGACTGTTCGTCAGACAGACCTTGTCTGTTGGACTGCACGCCACCCACCTGGACAGGGCTTGGCCTTGGTCTGCTGTGGGCAGATAACAATGCCCCCTCCACCACCAGCACCCCTACACCACCATGCTGACATGCTGTTCTTCCGGTTGTGTTGGTGGTGCGCAGTCGCAGCTCATCTAGTGTGCCATTAGGTGGCTGCCTATGGTGTGGTTTCTTGGGTGGGGGTGCCTACATGGACATGCATGCTTCCCCACCGCACTGCCTGCCAATGTTCTGTGGCCTTTGGGGTACCTGCAGGTTGATGTCCATTGGGGCAATGTATGACACACACTCGTGGGCATGTTTGCCCTTGGTCAGTTGCTGTCTTGCTGTTTTCCTGTTTCTGTGTTCCTATGTGCCACCTAGGCATCTGCCTGGTCCACCCTGTGCCCCAGCTGCCCCACTGCATGTCCCGCCTTCAGCCCCCTGTGCCCCATTTGCAGCCTCACTGTCATGCCCTCTCGTACTTGGCCACTATGCTGCTGCTGCACATGTATCACTCCTATCACTTTTCTGGGTCTCCCTGGCTTTGCTGTACATTGCTGACTGAACTGGTTTCTCTCTCCTGAAAATGTGCCTCTAGCGCAAGGTTTTCACTGGCACTAATTTTCAGACCTTCATTTCACGGTGTTAGTATGCATGGAGCCTCTCCCCCCACTCTCCGCCCATTGACCCCTTATCTCTGCCCCTGGGGAGCTGTACTCCACCCTCTGGGAAGCCTTACTCCACCCTCTGCACACCTTAATGCCGCTGGACACATTATCGCGCGATACGTGATATTCTCGCACGGTAATATCGTGCGATAACGTCACGTATCGCACGATAATGTCGCAGCCACGATGTTAGCGCCATTTAGTAAACATATCCCTAAAAGTTAACAATTTGCCATTCATCAAGGAGCTCTGATTAGGTAATTTTACAAAGGGAATTCATGAATCTATATACTTCAGACATGTGGAGCCCGGTTCAGGTAGGGGCATGTCCGGGCCATCCAGATGACCCCAAGCAAGATGGGACCGTTTGGACCCGATTCTGGACCATGGTTTTGTGCTGCTTATTCCACCTTTGAGGTGGAATAAGAGCATGTCCCCACGGGTCCAGCAGGACATTCAGGGCCATGACCTGAATCAGCCCTGTACATCCTGCCGGGCTGGCTTGCCCCCCACTCCACCCCCTCCCGCCCCACTCCACCTCCTCCCGCCCCCTGCTGGCTCTTCCCATCCTGATAGGAACATCCTGACAGGGAAGAGCCGGGGGGAATCAGGCCCAGACGTGCAGCCCCGTAACCCACGTCCCAGAATCGGACACATAATATCAAGATTTACTAGTGTAAGGTAGTAACTGCTTAGCAAGAAAGAAGGGCTACACACAGGGACATAGAACAGTGCAGTTATAACACACATACAGTAAATGAATTTAGGACAGCTGAGAAAAAGTTAGGAACTTTGGTAGTTGTCTTGTTTTTTTTTTTACTTCAACAGGCACCAAAGCTTCACCATCTGAACGATGACTGGGAAAAATCATACTGCCAAAGCTGTTGCCCCTTTTACAGTTTCTGCCTTTGTCCAGACAGACAGCCTGATGCCAGTCGAGGACCAGCTCTAGATTCACCTATGCACACTGTTCCCTCTAAGCTGTGCGCGTGTGCGCGCGCACACACCTCACCAAGTGAGCGCACATACTTTACAACAGAGCGCACAAAAATTACGGTTCTGATTCTGATAGAAAACAACACAGACATTCTTAAAATTGAAAAGTTGTTGTGTATTTACGGTTTTACAAGTTCTACAATATTTTCTAGTGCAATCAATGTGGTGTACATACTGTATTCTGACGTGTAGTCAAATTTTAAAATATATAACTCCGAGTGTCGTTATGTGGCGCACAAAAATTTAACCTTCCTTCAAAAGCTGCACAGCTGATATTTTATGTGCACCAAGCCTACAGAAAATTAGAGGGAACATTGGTGGGAGGTTTGTTTTAAATGTAGAAATGTACTGGGAAATGTGCCATGTTTATTGTATACCATTCAACTTGTTTGTGGCTATTTCTGATTTCTCTGCTATCTGCTATCTGTGTGCTTTTGTGAGCTTTCCCGACTGGTTGTAAGTCAGTGGGCTTTTTCTCAAAGCGAACTAATGAAGTGACTTTGAGACTCCCACTATGTCTACGTAGTAGTAGCTTTTGCAATTGAATCTTATTGATTTTCTGGTTCTACAGTGCTTCTTGCCAGCACATGTCACAGTTTTGAAATCCAAAGGACACCATTTTGTGAACCAAAAAGACGCTCTTCTGATATCAGTGTCACTGACATTGCTGTATTTAGCACTGTTAAAGATGACTTTGTTTTCCCTTTCATCTTTCCTGCAGCAATAGCAAGATACTTCTTTTGAAACCCAGGTGTAGACTTCGTGATGTTCCGGGCAGCTGGAAAGAGAATCGTCTGCTTATTTGTCCTGACCGTCTTTTGTTTCTACTTGCCCTGTTCCTGCAGCATGAGCTTTACCGCCGTGGTTATGCATTTTGTCTTTTTGTTATTGTTTTCTTTGGTACAATCTGTTTGCACTGTTTCAGGACTGGCACTGCAGGGTAAGCTTAGGGTCAGTTATTAAGATTCCTGCCTGCCGAACTCATTTTATTTTGATTTTGCAGCCTGTTTTGTAGATCTGCCCTGTATCAGAGGAGGGAGGTGGTATTCCTCTGGTGGTCACTTATGCACTCTGATACAGGATTGAGCCTCCGATTGAACAAAAGCCCTTCCCTTTTGCCCTTATGGCAGTGTGTATTTCCTCCAGCCTGACACCATTTGAAATAGTTAATGGATGTCTAGCTCCTACTCCACATGCCTTGGCAGTTATCCCAGACCCCCAGTTGTTGCGCAGCGATATCTTAACTTATTGTGCACGGTTGCACTCAGTCCTGTTTGTTTCCCTTTTATTGCAAGTGACTCCTTAACGAGATGACAAGCTCTTTATATCCGGGATCCGCAGAATCATTTCATCCAGAGGTGAAGTCACCAGATTGGGTCCTGATTAAGACTCTGCATCCGAAGACACTCCCGGCTCCCAAGTTCCTCGTCCATGTCGTGTGTTCCTGGTGGGATATTCAGCTTGTAAAGTGGAAAGGCATTCTCGTTGGATGCATCTTACACAGTGTAAAAAGGCCCCTCACAAGATCAGAAGGTGGTTTCCTGTATCAGTGAATCAAGAGTTTGCAACGCAGAGACTTATTAGACAACAGTGATATGGAAGAAAAGGACTTTTATGATTTAAAGTATTTTCTGAAAGAACAACAGTGACATTACAGAGAGATTATTGTATTAAGTAAATTCTAAATTGACTATTCTTGTAAATTGCTTTTGTTTAGCATTTATAGTAAGGCTTAGAGGGATGAGGTTAGTTTAGATTAATATTTTCCTGATATATATGTAATGACCTTTAGGTACTTAACCTCTACCTCATAAAGTAATGGAGAATTAGAGGGCCAGTATAGCTATAGTATATATATCTTCATCATCTTAGGAAGGGTATTAAAAAGAGTAGGTATATCTTTAGTTTGTTTTAGAACACTTTTTAAATGTGTTGCTATGAATGTTTCCTAATCTGGTCCTAGATGTGCTGTGGCATATTATTAATGAAGCAGTATTGCATTCAGAATCTTGGGGATGTTAGAGGGAATATCCAAAATATTTTTGAGTCACATTTACACTTGATGACATTTTTAATTTATCAAAGTGTGCTGTTTGCCTTCCAACTGTGACAGCTACTCAGCATGGATTTTTACCAAGAGTTAGGCCTAAGACCTTTGAGGAGTTTTGTGACATATGGACTTATACAAACACAGAACCTAGAATAATTATCTGTAATTATAAAGATATAGGTATAAAGATCCCATGTACAAGTGTCTATATTTCAGTAATTTACAATTAATGCCAGTTCAGGGGAGCCAGGCTACCCTTTGAATGACTCTAGTTCAGGCCTAAACATACCTAGCTGGAGTTTCCCTTTACTAGGGTATTATCATCCCTGGAAACATAATTTGTCTGAAGGGCTTAAAGTAAAATGGACTCAGTGAACTTTGAATAATTGTATACAGAATATATCTTGTCCTCAGAATTTGACAATCTGGGAAAAGGGCTTAGTGGCTTTAGAAGGCGATTATTTTGTGTATATACAGAGCTTCCCAGAGGTTGGTCAGGTACTTGCTATATAGCCCCGGTGGATACCCCATGGTAAATTGACTTTGTTATCAATTCTGAACAAATCTTTAAGAAGAAAAAGGGATATTTCCCCTCAGGATGAAGTCATAGTGGCTGCTCTGCTTCTTACTGAGGCAATTAGTGTGTATTGCAAGGTCCAAAGTGTCAGCTTATGCAGCCCAGAACCGAATGGCTTTAGACTATCTCCTAGCAAAGGAATATGGTGTGTGCGGAGTAATAGTTGATTTTTGTTGTAGTATGATAATAATGGAGAAGTAGTAAAAAGCATATTAGATAAAGTTAGCAACCGTAAAGTTTTTTTCAAGTGAGAGTTATTGTAAGTTCTTTTTTAGCTCTATTTGATACTGTTTCTTCATTTTGGAATTCATTATCCAGGCCTTTGCAAGGCATGTTAGTATCATTGCTTGGTTTGTTGGGGATCCTCATTCTAGGGGGTATGTTTACTAAAATCTCGCTAATGTGCGGGCCCCGGTAGTGTGCGGGTGCCATATAAGGAGTGGGCGTTTCGTGCTGAAAAAGGAAATCCGTGATTGACAGATGCACTAAGATGCGCGGCGCCCTTGTGCGCCCCGCACCTTAGCGCATCAGACAGCTGCGCGGGAGGCATATGCGGCACGCTGATGGGCAAGCAGAAGAGCAGAGCCACAGCACAATGGTTAAGGCACATACCAATGGTGCAAGAAGCAGGGGTTCGATCCCCCACAGAGCCCAATAAAGACGGCTGGCTGAGGCATTACTTTAGGAGCCAGTCTAATATGGGGTGGCATAGGGCGGCGCGCTGATGGGTATTAGGCGGCTCGCTATTGATTTAGGAGGCTTATTTAATATTGGGCGGCATAAGGTGGCGCACAGATGTGCAAACACAGGAACAGAGCCACAGCACAATGGTTAAGACACTGACCAATGGTGCAGGGATCAGGGGTTCAATCCCCCACAGTGCCCAATGAACAAGGCTGGCTGAGGCAATGCATATTATGGGGAAGATTGCTTTAGGAGGCTTTTTATTTTAATTATCATTAATAGCAAACGCACTCTCAAAGCGTGTCAATATAAGGCGTCCTATAAGGCACATTTTAAAGTGCACTGTCCGCCACGGCACCCTAAAATGTCCCCTATAGGGCACCCTATAAGTTGCGTCACAGGATAATGTATAGTGCACCTTATATGGATGGGAACCATAAGGTGCCCTATAGGGCGCCCTATAAAGCGCCTTCAGAGGCACCTTATGGGTACAGTACGCTGAGGGTGTTTTTGCTGGCATCAAAAATGTACATTAAAAAAAAGATAATGCTTTGGGCAACCCTATCAAATAACCCCACTGTGGGTTTGAACCCATGATCTCTGGCTTCACAGGCAGTGACGCAACCATTGGGCTACAGCTCTATAGCTACTAGCAAGCCCCTGGCTGGCTGCAGAGAGCCTGCACGTCACCACACAGACAGTCTGCTGCGGCCACCAGGATAGGGTTAGGCCACCCGTACCCATGATGCACTGCACATGCAAATCAGCTGTCCACAGATGAACACAAGATGGGGAATGCACCCCCACAGCACCTCGGCCTGGTAGGGGATACTGACCGTGTGTTCTACTAGCACAGAGTAGCTACACACCGTCACATTTTGCGGGTACTGTGCTCACCCTGAGTGTGCGATGAGGCGGCCAGGACCAGGTACACAACACCTTCCATGGCTGAAAGAGGCCATGCCAGAGGTCCAAAGCAGTGTTAATGTTTCAGATACGTAGTTTCTGCACAAACACCTTGGATATCTCTGTCTGTGTCAGTCAGGTGTAGCCCCTATGGACCCCCTGGTGGGCTATGCACCACCACCACCCCCCCCCCCTCCTCCTCCTCCTCCTCCTCCTCCTCCTCCAGGGCTAAGGGTGGCAAACAAGGTCTCCTATCAATACATCCACCCTCTACCTCCCTGCAAATGTGGCAGTAGAGGGGACCATCAACCCCAGTCCTGCTGAGGGACATACACCCCACAGGGCAGTCAATGCAGCTCTACACATATCCATAACACAATAGCAGACAGACATTAGGCCTGGATATGGTAAGCTGCACCCCCAACACTATCTGATATTCTCCTGCAGCAAGTCATCAGCCGCTGCACCCTGCAAGCCGCTCCATCAAGACACACACCAGCTGCAAACAGCCTGCTAGTTAGGCCATAGTGCATGCTCCCAGTGGAGATGCATGCACCCAGAACTGGGATGTCAGCAGACACAGCAAGCAGATAAATCAGTGACTGGGCCCCAAAAGGAAACCCATATCTATCACATGAGAGAAATACTATATAGCACTATGGGGGTGCCTAGCCATGCTGTGGTCACTGCACAGTCAGGGTGAGAGTGATCTCTCAGCGGGACATACTGAGGTCACCCTGTCTGTGTAGGTGGTGGCAGGGCAGTAAAATGTCCCAGTCAGTACCCTATGCCCTGTGCAGATGCACCCTGCCCAGGCCACCCTGTCCGGCCTATACCCATGGTACCTTGCTCCTCATTATGCACATTGGCAGGCCAATACTGGCAACAGTGATGGCAGTGTGGGCTGTGGAAGGTGTTTGCAGCCACCACACACTGGATAGACAGACAGCCACCCCCACACCTATGCCAACATTGTGCCACTATAGAGTGTTTCAGCAGCCATACCCACCACACCAGTCCTGGTCACAGTACAGGCATGGATATGGTACGCAATACTGTTGGGGGTCACTCCCCAGGGGGGTAAACACTGTTAGAGACCAGACCTGCGGGAAACACCGCAGACGTCAGAATGATTGTTATGGTGGAGCTCAATGAGCAAACTGTGCTTAACGTAGGACTTGCTATCTGCCTGTTATCATAGGAAACATTTGATAGGTGTGTACCGTATACCCAGGTGTAGGGTGGCATTGCTAAGGTATTCAAGTGCTAGTATTGGGAGATGCAGGCAGAGCCCAATGTCCTGCCTCTCCAGGAGGCATTGGCCAATGGGGCCTGTGGGTGTGTCTGGCCCTGTTGGCTGCTGCTTTACGGCAGAGTTTCCCAACTCCAGTCCTGGTGTTCCAGACACTGTTCGGGTTTTCATGCTGTCCCTCATAAATATGCATGAGCTACATCTGCATACCATGGGGGTGGTACATAGATATGCAGCACAGGCATCTTTAGTAGAGGCAGCATGGAACCTGAATGGTGTGGGGCCCTCCAGGAATGCATTTGGGAGACTCTGCTGTAGGTAATGTGCCTGTTTATGGTGTCTGTGTTTGGTGTGGTAAAATATAGGCGTATTAACCATGCGTATGTTCTCAGCAATACAGGTTTGTCCATACTTTCACGGCTTAGTTGTGGGAAAAATATGTGGACAGGATTGGCAGTGGCCCCAGCTGGCCTTTGAACCTGTGACCTTCTGTTCTTACACACACTGTCTGTGTGCACTGCACCACTGTGTTGCCACAGGTATGCTGCATTCCCTGGGGAGTCCATGACTGTACATTCAACAGTGCCTGTCTGTTGCAGTGGACGGTGCCAGCCTGCACATGCCTAGGCCACTGTCTGCTGTGGCTTGCAGCCACTGCCCCCTCCACCACCTGTACCCTTCCGCCAACATGCAGACATGTCCTTATCTGGGAAAAAGCATATGACCTGATTGAGTTGTGGCACTCCAGGACTGAATTTGGGGTACTTGGCTGTAGGTAATGCCCATTATTATGGTTTGTGTGTGGTGTAGGGTAAAATATGGTTGTTTGAACCATACTTATGTTCTGTGCAATAAAGGAGTGTCTTTACTATCACTGTTTAGTGGTGGGTAAAACTATGGGGACTGGGTTGGCAGGAGCCCCAGCTGGGCTTTGAACTTGTGACCCTCTGGTCCTACAGGCACTGGCTGTGTCCGCTGCACCACACTGTGGCCACAGAGACAGTGCAGTCGCTGGAGATAGGAAACCTGGCCGGACGAGTCAGAAACCCTGCTCTGCACAATTTTACTGTGGGCTCATTTACCCTGTATGGAGTCAAAAGGGCATATAAACCTCATAAATGACATCGAAAAAAGGGGAAACATAGCATGCCCAAGCTGGGCAACTTTGACATCAATGGGCAACAGTGAGAAACACTCCCAGGAAAGCTCCAAAAAAAGGGATTGTTTTTTGGAAGGGTCTACGGAGCGTAGAACCTTCCAAACATCATTTCTTTTTGTGGAGCTTCCTTGGGAGTGTTTTTCACTGTTGCCCATTGATGTCACTCTTGGCCAGCTTGTTTTTGTTTTTCCCCCTTTTTTCATGCTCATTTTTAATGTTTATTTGCCCTTTTGTACTGGGCACATATATCACACTGCTCACGTTTTGTACGTTTCCCCGGTTTTGCTCTACATTGCTGACAGAAATGGTTTCTCTTCCCTTTAAATGCACTCTACCGCGAGTGTTTCACTCGTGGTAGTTTTCACATGTATATTCGGCCCCGCTGCTGTGCGGGGAGCCTCTCCCCTCCCACTTTCCACCCATTGACCCCGTCTCTCCACCCCTCGGGGGCCTTCCTCCGCCCTCCGTACGCCTTTCCCCGCCTCTATCGCACATCAGCGCACCGCACACGTGCGTGGACCCGTTAGTGTGACGCGCACGCATGCGGGGCACTTAAGAGCACTTAAGTGCATCATTACTGTACGCTACTGTGTGCCGCGCACGTGTGCGCGGTTTAGCAAACATACCCCTAGGAGTATTAATTCTCTGTGTACTATCAGCTTGCTGTAAGAAATCAGTGAAATCACTGACCCCTACATTGATGTTACAGATTGACCCAGAAACTAGTTTTAATTCTACTTTAATGGCAATGTCTGAGTTTCCTTACTTTAAAAATGATTCTTTACAGAATCAGAGGAGGGACTGAAAGTATGTCTGTTTGTACAGGGTGGTGTACACAACCAGACTGTTTAAGAAAACCTGAGAGAGTTAATTTTGTTCAGAACTTTGCTTAGAAATAAACTTCATATATTTGCTTACTAAGTAGGTGAAGAGGTACATGTCCTGTAAATAAAGAAAAGGGGCAGGCTGTCCTCTAGCCATTCAGTCTCAGGGTTATTAGATATCAAGCAGTTAGCAGTAAACAGTTATGTCTTGGAATACATGTATGTCTCCTCATACTGACCTACACTGATTAGAAGTTGACCTATGATGTGATAAATATGTAATATCTGACATGTCATAATAAAGTGCAATTATGCTGTATCATCCAAAAGAGCCTTATAAATAAAGTGAACCATGGCTAACAGTGAGAGTAAACAAAGAGAACTTGGGTTCTATTTGTTTCTCTCCGCTAAAGCTTTGGTGTATTTATATATATATATATAAGTGTGTGATATTTTATTGCTGTCTTTAGATTACCTTCTCATTGCTTTGAATGTAGTTTTCTGTAACTCCAAGAGCCCTGCAGGTTGCTGGTGAGGGGGGGCAAAGAAAGCCCACAAAGTGAAAGTCTTAAAATGAAAGTGAAAGCATGAAAGTGAAAGCATGAAAGTGAAAATGAAAGCATAAAAACAAAAGCAATAGTGTGAAAATGAAAGTGAAAGCCTAAACGTGAAAGTGAAAACATGAAAATGAAAGTGAAAGTGTGAAAATGAAAGTGAAAGCATGAAAATGAAAGTGAAAGCATAAAAACGAAAGTGATAGTGTGAAAATAAAAATGAAAGCATAAAAGTGAAAGTGAAAGCATTAAAATGAAAGTGAAAGTGTGAAAATGAAAGTGAAAGCATAAAAACAAAAGTGATAGTGTGAAAATGAAAGTGAAAGTGACAACATGAAAATGAAAGTACAAGCGTGAAAATGAAAGTGAAAGTGTGAAAATGAAAGTGAAAGCGTGAAAATGAAAGTGAAGGTGTAAGGGTCAAAAGAAAATGAAAGTGTGAAAACGAAAGTGAAAATGAAAGAGTGCAAATGAAAGTGAAAGCCAGAACATGAAAATGAAAACGTGAAAGTAAAAGAGTGAAAATGAAAGTGAAAGCATAAAAATGAAAGTGATAGTGTGAAAATGAAGTGAAAGCATAAAAGTGAAAGTGAAAGCATGAAAATGCAGGTGAAAGCGTGAAAATGAAAGTGAAAGCATGAAAATGAAAGTGAAAGTGAAAGTGAAAGCATAAAAACGAAAGTGATAGTGTGAAAATGAAAGTGAAAGTGACAACATGAAAATGAAAGTGAAACTGTGAAAATGAAAGTGAAAGCATGAAAATGAAAGTGAAAGCGTGAAAATGAAAGTGAGTGTGAAAATGAAAGTAAAATTGTAAGCGTCAAAAGAAAGTGAAAGTGTGAAAATGAAAGAAAAAATGAAAATATGAAAATGAAAACAAAAGAGAGAAAATGACAGTGAAAGAGTGGAAATGAAAGTGAAAGCATAAAAACAAAAGTGATAGTGTGAAAATGAAAGTGAAAGCATAAAAATGCAAGTGAAAACATGAAAATGAAAGTGAAAGCGTGAAAATGAAAGTGAAAGCATGAAAATGAAAGTGAAAGTGTGAAAATGAAAGTGAAAGCATGAAAATGAAAGTGAACGTGAAAGCATAAAAACGAAAGTGAAAGTGAAAGCATAAAAACGAGTGATAGTGTGAAAATGAAAATGAAAGCATAAAAGTGAAAGCATTAAAATGAAAGTGAAAGTGTGAAAATGAAAGTGAAAGCATGAAAATGAAAGTGAAAGTGAAAGCATGAAAATGAAAGTGAAAGTGAAAGCATAAAAACGAGTGATAGTGTGAAAATGAAAATGAAAGCATAAAAGTGAAAGCATTAAAATGAAAGTGAAAGTGTGAAAATGAAAGTGAAAGCATGAAAATGAAAGTGAACGTGAAAGCATAAAAACGAAAGTGAAAGTGAAAGCATAAAAACGAGTGATAGTGTGAAAATGAAAATGAAAGCATAAAAGTGAAAGCATGAAAATGAAAGTGAAAGTGTGAAAATGAAAGTGAAAGCATGAAAATGAAAGTGAAAGTGAAAGCATGAAAATGAAAGTGAAAGTGAAAGCATAAAATCGAGTGATAGTGTGAAAATGAAATGAAATGAAAGCATAAAAGTGAAAGCATTAAAATGAAAGTGAAAGTGTGAAAATGAAAGTGAAAGCATGAAAATGAAAGTGAAAGCGTGAAAATGAAAGTGAGTGTGAAAATGAAAGTAAAATTGTAAGCGTCAAAAGAAAGTGAAAGTGTGAAAATGAAAGAAAAATGAAAATATGAAAATGAAAACAAAAGAGAGAAAATGACAGTGAAAGAGTGGAAATGAAAGTGAAAGCATAAAAACAAAAGTGATAGTGTGAAAATGAAAGTGAAAGCATAAAAATGCAAGTGAAAACATGAAAATGAAAGTGAAAGCGTGAAAATGAAAGTGAAAGCATGAAAATGAAAGTGAAAGTGTGAAAATGAAAGTGAAAGCATGAAAATGAAAGTGAACGTGAAAGCATAAAAACGAAAGTGATAGTATGAAAGTGAAAGCATGAAAATGTAGGTGAAAACATGAAAATGAAAGTGAAAGCGTGAAAATGAAAGTGAAATTGAAAACATGAAAATGAAAGTGAAAGTGTGAAAATGAAAGTGAACACTTGAAAATGAAAGTGAAAGCATGAAAATGAAAGTGTAAGGGTCAAAAGAAAGTGAAAGTGTGAAAATGAAAGAGTGCAAATGAAAGTGAAAGCCAGAAAATGAAAATGAAAGTGAAAACGTGAAAGTGAAAGTATGAAAATGAAAGTGAAAATGAAAGGGAAGTGAAAGTGAAAGCGTGAAAATTAAAGTGAAAGAGAAAATGAAAGTGAACATGTGAAAGTAAAAGTGTGAAAATGAAAGTGAAAACATGAAAATGAAAGTGAAAGTGTGAAAATGAAAGTGAAAACAAGAAAGTGAAAGCGTGAAAATGAAAGTGAAAGTGTGAAAATGAAAGAATGAAAATGAAAGTGAAGTGAAAGTATGAAAATGAAAGTGAAAGCGTGACAATTAAAGTGAAGAAGAAAGTGAAAATGAAAGTGAAAGTATGGAAATTAAAGTGAACTAAAACTGTGAAAATGAAAGTGAAAGCATTAAAATGAAAGCGTGAAAATGAAAGTGAAAGTAAAAGTGTGAAAATGAAAGTGAAAGCATTAAAATGAAAGTGTGAAAATTAAAGTGAAAAAAAGAAAGTGAAACAATGGTAGTAAAAATATGAAAGTGTGAAAATGAAAGTGAAAGCATAAAAACAAAAGTGAAATTGTGAAAATAAAAGTGAAAGCATGAAAATAAAAGTGAAACTGAAAAAGAAAGTGAGAATCAAAGCAAAAGTGTGAACATGAAAGAGAAAGCATGAAAGTGAAAGTGTGAAAATGAAAGTGAAAGCTCGATAATGAAAGAAAAAATGAAAATGAAAGCGTGAAAATGAAAGTGAAAGCATGAAAATGAACAAAAAATGAATTTGTGAAAATGAAAGTGAAAATGTGAAAATGAAATTGAAAATGAAAACGTGAAATTGAAAGTGTAAAAGTGAAGGTGAAAGCGTGAAAATGAAAGGGGTATGTTTACTAAACCACGGTAAAGTTACCAGCGGTAAGTGCAGCGTTAAGGTACCTGAAGCAATATAAGGCAGTGCGCAGATAGGAGCAAAGGGCTGTTTAACATGGGTTAAAGGGTGCCTTGGCCGTTTAATGCACGTTAATGAGACATTGCACTTTAAGGTGACAAACAGGGCATGTGAAGACTGACAAGGCACCCTAACTTAAGGCGCCTTAACTCAAGGCACCTTAAGGGCTGTAAGGAGCCCTAGGTTAGGGCGCCTTAAAGCCCTTAGGGTACCCTGAATTAAGGTGCCTTAACCTAAGGCACCTTGGGTTAAGACACCTTAGGCTAAGGTGCCCTAAGGGCTTTAAGGTGCCTTACGTTAAGGCACTTTATAAGGCACCTTAGGTTAAGGTGCCCTAAGGATGTTAAGGAGCCTTACGTTAAGGTGTCCTAAGGTGTCCTAAGGGCTGTAAGGTGCCCTAAAGACTGTAAGGTGCTTCACGTTGACAAGCATGAACTGTAAGGCATAAAAACAGATGTAACCCTAACAATGGATAGAGCACCAAGGAAAGGCAATGAACAAGTGATGGAAGGAAGGAGAGGTGGGAGCTGATGGACCTGCCATATCTGTGGGCATCCTATGTGGCTGCCGGTAAAGTGGACAAACATGTTGGAGGCAGCTGTACCGATGCACAGGGTGTTGGCAATGTAAAGTACTGCAATGACAGTGGGTGGCAGAAGATGGAACTACGTGTCCTCCAGTGGAGGCAGAGGTGGCAGGATATTTGCAATGATAGGAGAACAGAGGAGTAGTGGTGCAATGCAGATCAGGCACAGGCGAGGCAAGCACTAAGAGCCGCAATGCTGAAAAGGGTACCAGTTCAGGACATGGGGTAGTAGCCTGCACAAGAAGACAGGACCCTACACAGCTGATAGAGGCAGATAAATGAAGGATGGTTGGCAACTGAGGTGAGGGTGTTAGAGGCTGGCAGCTCAGATCTGCAGAGATGTGACTGTTACAGGCATGAAAATGATTTGAGTAGGACAGGCATAAAAATGAGAACAAAGAGGAATTGAACCCATGACCCCCTGCCTAGGGAGTCATTGAACTAACCAGTAAACTACACCTCCATGGTTCTTTACACACAATGGCTGGATACAGAAAGACTGCAGGTTACCGCACAAAATGTCTGCTGTGTGCCAGGATAGGGTAACCCCACCAGTACCCATAATGTAATGCACATGCAGAACAGCAGTCTACAGCTGATCACCAAACGGAGGCTGCACCTCTCCAGCACCTCAGCTTGGTATGAAGAACTGACAATGTGTGATACTGGCACAGAGCAGCTAAAGTCCATGCCACTGTGCAGGTTCTGTGTTCACCCTGAGGGTCAGGATGGGTGCCCAGCATCAGGTTCACAGTACCTGTGATGCTAGAGATAGGCTTTGCTGCAGATCCCCATTATTACCTGTGTGTGGCAAGTGTTCCCTGCAGTGGAACCTAGTGTCACCCTATGTCTATCTGTATTCCCCAGTCACATCTAGCCCTGGTGGACTGGGATCCACCCAGAATAGTGCATACCCAGTGTTACAATGTGTCCTGGCATTATTGTTCCAGCGTTAGTGTAGCAGGGGCCTCTCCCTGGCCATTCACCACACACTGACCCCTTCTCTCTGCCATCTCTGAGACATTTACCGCTGCCGGTAACGTTACCACGCATTTTATTTATTTATTTATTTAGTGTACATTTGTAACCCGCTGCTTCCAGTGATCAGCTGCGGTGTCTATACATAGGAGGTTTGGCTGTACTGGCCAGGATTAAATTATATACAATGTGATTTGGGGAGGGGGATAGTGCACAGCAAGCATAGGGTTACATGATTTACAGTAGATTGAATATTGCAGTTACATACAGGTACTTAATACATATTTACAGTTGCTGCCTGTTAGGACTTTACAAATGATGACCCTTATATACAAATTTACACATTGCTGAGTTTGCTTCAGGAGGTTAACATATTTCATGTGGTTAAGTTGTAATGTGCTTGGAAAAGATGTGTCTTGAGTAGTTTTCTAAAGTCTTTCAAATCACTGACTTCACGTAGTTCGGTTGGCAATCGGTTCCAGAGTGCTGGAGCTGTAAAGGAGAAAGCTCGGTTGCTGGTGCAAGCATTAACCTTTGCATTAACCTTTGCATTAACGTTAGATGGGGTAACGTTAGATGGGGTAACGTTAGATGGGGTAACATTACCATTGCTACATTACAGCGGTTTAGTAAACATACCCCAATGTGACAGTGTACTTGTCAAAAGAAAGTGAAAGTGAAAGCGTGTAAGTGAAAGTGAAAGTGTGAAAGCAAAAGTAAAAGCATGAAATAAAAGTGAAATTGTAAAAAAGAAAGCGTATGTGTGAAAATGAAAGTGAAAGCATGAAAGTGAAAGTGTGAAAGTGAACGTGTGAAAGTGTGAAAATGACAGAAAAAATGAAAATATGAAAATGAAAGCAAAAGCGTGAAAATGACAGTGAAAGTGAAAGAGAGGAAATGAAAGTGAAAGTTTCAAAATGAAAGTGAATGTGAAAGTGTGAAAATGAAAGTGAAAGTATAAAAACGAAAGTGATAGTGTAAAAGCATAAAAGTGAAAGTGAAAGCATGAAAATATGCAAGTGAAAGTGTGAAAATGAAAGCATGAAAATGAAAGTGAAAGTGTAAGCGTCAAAAGAAAGTGAGTGTGAAAATGAAAGTGAAAGTGAAAGCATAAAAACAAAAGTGATAGTGTGAAAATGAAAGTGAAAGCATGAAAATGAAAGTCTTAAATTGAAAGTGAAAGCATGAAAGTGAAAATGAAAGAATAAAAAAAAAGCAATAGTGTGAAAATGAAAGTGAAAGCCTAAAAGTGAAAGTGAAAACATGAAAATACAGGTGAAAACATGAAAATGAATGTGAAAGCGTGAAAGTGAAAGCATAAAAACGAAAGTGATAGTGTGAAAATAAAAATGAAAGCATAAAAGTGAAAGTATTAAAATGAAAGTGAAAGTGTGAAAATGAAAGTAAAAGTGAAAATGAAAGTGAAAGTGAAAGCATAAAAACGAAAGTGATAGTGTGAAAATGAAAGTGAAGGTGTAAGGGTCAAAAGAAAATGAAAGTGTGAAATTGAAAGTGAAAATGAAAGAGTGCAAATGAAAGTGAAAGCCAGAAAATGAAAATGAAAATATGAAAGTAAAAGAGTGAAAATGAAAGTGAAAGCATAAAAATGAAAGTGTTAGTGTGAAAATGAAGTGAAAGCATAAAAGTGAAAGCATGAAAATGCAGGTGAAAGCGTGAAAATGAAAGTGAAAGTGTGAAAATGAAAGTGAAAGCATGAGAATGCAAGTGAAAGTGAAAACATAAAAACAAAAGTGGTAGTGTGAAAATGAAAGTGAAAGCATAAAAGTGAAAGTGAAAACATGAAAATGTAGGTGAAAACATGAAAATGAATGTGAAAGTGTGAAAATGAAAGAATGAAAATGAAAGTGAAAGTGAAAGCATAAAAATGAAAGAGAGTGTGAAAATGAAAATGAAGTGAGAACATGAAAATGAAAGTGAAAGCGTGAAAATGAAAGTGAGTGTGAAAATGAAAGTGAAAGCATGAAAATGAAAGTGTGAAAATGAAAATGAAAGCATGGAAAATGAAAGTGAATGCGAAACCGTGAAAATAAAAGTGAAAGTATGAAAATGAAAGTGAAAGCATAAAAACGAGTGATAGCGTGAAAACATGAAAATGAATGTGAAAGTGTGAAAATGAAAGTGAAAGCGTGAAAATGAAATTGAAAGCGTGAAAATAAAAGTGAAAGTGTGAAAATGAAAGTGAAAGCATGAAAATGAAAGTAAAAGTGAAAGCATAAAAATAACAGTGATAGTGTGAAAATGAAAGTGACAACATGAAAATGAAAGTGTGAAAATGAAAATCAAAGCATGAAAATGAAAGTGAAAGTGTAAGGGTCAAAAGAAAGTGAAAGTGTAAAAATCAAAGAGTGCAAATGAAAGTGAAAGCCAGAAAATGAAAGTGAAAACGTGAAAGTGAAAATGAAAGTGAAAGTATGCAAATGAAAGTGAAAATGAAAGCAAAGTGAAAGCGTGAAAGAGAAAGCATGAAAGTGAAAGCGTGAAAATGAAACTGAAAGCATGAAAATGAACAAAAAAGGTGTGAAAATGAAAGTGAAAACGTGAAATTGAAATTGAAAACGTGAAAGTGAAAGTGTAAAAGTGAAGGTGAAAGCGTGAAAATGAAAGGGGTATGTTTACTAAACCACGGTAAAGTTACCAGCGGTAAGTGCAGCGTTAACGTACCTGGAGCCATATAAGGCAGTGCGCAGGTAGGGGGCATTCTGGCATAAAGGGAGTAAAGGGCTGTATAACATGGGTTAAAGGGTGCCTTGGCCATTTAATGCACGTTAATGAGACATAGCACTTTAAGGTGACAAACAGGGCATGTGAAGACTGACAAGGCACCCTAACTCAAGGCGCCTTAAGGACTGTAAGGTGCCCTAAGTTAGGGCGCCTTAAAGCCCTTAGGGTACCCTGAATTAAGGTGCCTTAACCTAAGGCACCTTGGGTTAAGACACCTTAGGCTAAGGTGTCCTAAGGGCTTTAAGGTGCCTTACGTTAAGGCACATTATAAGGCACCTTAGGCTAAGGTGCCCTAAGGATGTTAAGGAGACTTACGTTAAGGTGTCCTAAGGGCTGTAAAGTGCCCTAAAGACTGTAAGGTGCTTCAAGTTGACAAGCATGAACTGTAAGGCATAAAAACAGATGCAACCCTAACAATGCTATGATAGGAGAACAGAGGGGTAGTGGTGCCATGCAGATCAGGCACAGGCGAGGCAAGCACTAAGAGTCGCAATGCTGAAAAGGGTACCAGTGCAGGAAATGGGGTAGCAGCCTGCACAAGAAGACAGGACCCTACACAGCTGATAGAGGCAGATAGATGGGCTGAAGGATGGTTGGCAACTGAGGTGAGGGTGTTATGGGCTGGCAGCCCAGATCTGCAGAGATGTAACTGTTTACAGGCATGAAAATGATTTGAGTAGGACAGGCATAAAAATGAGAACAAAGAGGAATTGAAACCCATGACCCCCTGCCTAGGGAGTCATTGAACTAACCAGTAAACTACACCTCCATGGCTCTTTGCACACAATGGCTGGATACAGAAAGATCGCAGGTCACCTCACAAAATGTCTGCTGTGTGTGCCAGGATAGGGTAACCCCACCAGTACCCAGGGGCGGCCCAAGAGGGGTGCGGGGCCATGTGCGGAGACTCGGTGCAGGGCCTCATTTGCATAAGTGGCCTTATTTGCATAAATATTTGCATAATGATACCATACACTAACGTTTAGTAAACATGTCTCTTAATGAGTGTATGGATAAAGAAAGACTAAAAGATTTATACATTACTATAATCCAATGCCAACCACCAGGCACATTAGGAACTACTACAAACGCTGCCCATTTAGAATCCATAGCATACTGTGATAAGGAAGCTTATCATAGCTCAGGAAGGAGCTATAGAAAAGGTGAAGTGACTCTGAAACAAGCAACCTGTCAGTTCTGGTAGAAATAAGGAAACAGAATTTTGCCATAAAAGACTACCAGTCCCTGGAATAGCCCCATAGTCCTGGTGCCGAAAGCCTGATGGATCTTTAAGATTTTGTATTGACTTCCGGCAGGTAAACGCCATATCAGTTTTTGATGCCATATCCAATGCCAAGAGTTGAAGAGCTGTTGGACCAGCTGGGACAGGCTCAATACTTAACCACCCTTGATATGACAAAAAGATATTGGCAAATCCCTCTCACCAGGGAGTCGAAGCCGAAGACTGCGTTCAGCACCCCCGTTGGCCTTTTCCAGTTCAAGAGGATGCCTTTCGGACTGCATGGAGCAGCGGCTACCTGCCAAAGGTTAGTGGATCAGGTACTTCGACCCCACCAAAATTATGCTTTTGCATATAATGGATGATGTCATAATCCATAGTAACACCTGGGCGGAGCATCTAAAGAGGATCAGGGCAGTCTTGTGCTCCATGAAGCAAGCGGGAATCACTTTAAACCCGAAGAAGTGTGCCTTTGCAAATAGGGAGGTAAAATACCTGGGCCACCTTGTGGGAAGAGGAAAAATTAAACCTCTAATGAGTAAAGTAGATAGCATCAGGAATTTTCCTCCTCCAACAACAAAGAAACAACTAAGAAGTTTCTTAGGACTTATTGGATACTACCGCAGGTTTATACCGCAATTCGCAGAGAAAAGTGCAATTTTCACTGATATGCTGCGGAAGAATTGTCCAAACCAGCTAAAGTGGACACCTGAAGCTGAAAAAGCGTTTTCAGTCTTAAAAGGAAAATTGTGTACAGGACCGGTACTGAAAGGGGTGGACTTCAAGAAACCCTTTCTGGTTCAAATGGATGCATCGGACATAGGGCTAGGAGCGGTTCTATCCCCAGTGTCACGAAGGGGAGGAGCATCCTGTGATGTACCTGAGCAGGAAGTTGTCACCGGCTGAACAAAACTATTCCACAATAGAAAAAGAATGTTTAGCTATCAAGTGGTCAGTGGAGGCGTTAAGGTTTTACCTTACAGGGAGAAAGTTCCAGTTGGTCACGGACCATGCCCCACTTAAGTGGTTGCAGCAAATGAAGAATCACAATGCCAGGTTGACACGCTGGTACATGGCCTTACAGGCATTTGATTTTCAAGTTGAACATCGTGCTGGGAAGTTACACAAGAATGCGGATGCCCTTTCCCGTATTACGGACTGTAGAGAAGAAGTTTCACCAGTGACACCAGTCCGTAATAACTTAAGCAGGGGGGTATGTGATAAGGAAGCTTATCATAGCTCAGGAAGGAGCTATAGAAAAGGTGAAGTGACTCTGAACAAGCAACCTGTCAGTTCTGGTAGAAATAAGAAAACAGAATTTTGCCATAAAAGACTACCAGTCCCAGAATGCACCAGGTTTCCAACAGCCATTAGAGGAGCTGAAGTGGGGAAACGTGTGTTCAATCAGGAGGGCTATGAGGTAATCCCTAAGCACTCATCTCAAAGGGCAGGGCCTGATTCAGCACAGCTGCGCTGTGTTAGGGAGGAGCACTCATCTAGGCAGAATAAGAGTAGAGTTTATTCTACAGATGACCATCTTCATGATCACCTTGGATATCCAGAGAATTGTCCTCAGTATCCTGAGAATCAGCTTGAGTTTGATCATCAGTTTCATCTGAAGGATCATCAGAAGCAGAAGCCAAACCAGACGGACAGAGAGGGAAAGAGACCCTTTGAAAGAAGGAAGAGAAAAGCCTTTGAGAGGTCTAGAAGAGTCCAAAGCAGTACGTATACTGGGAGGTATTCCAAGGGCCAGCATACACCATTGGACTGGGGAAAGCCAGAGGAATGGTGCTGCAGAGCTAGGAATCACCAGAGGCTACCTGTGAGGGAGACGGCTGCACGTGGAAGGGACCCTAAGACCTGTGCCAGAAGGTATGTGAAGAGAGATCCAGTGTCCAGGGATCTGGATTGGAAG
This sequence comes from Ichthyophis bannanicus, assembly GCA_033557465.1. Classification (NCBI taxonomy): domain Eukaryota; kingdom Metazoa; phylum Chordata; class Amphibia; order Gymnophiona; family Ichthyophiidae; genus Ichthyophis; species Ichthyophis bannanicus. Next base: position 267,200,007 of record CM066031.1, read on the forward strand.
GCTGGACATAAGAACTGGACTACATACTGGCCAGGCTATATAGAGAGGAACTCTAGCAGCAATGGAAGCTCAGGTATGAACACTGATCTATGCCCTAGCTATAACCTTGAAAGACAGCAGGGAAACAAGTATTCTCCTGAAAATGCTCCATTGAGAGATTCATCTGTGCCAATCCATGATATTGAACCCATGCTTGTTGAACAAGGGGGAATAATAGCAGATGAGGATCCTGTTTATATGGACTGCTCTCTATCTAAACTCCGTTGGTAACTTTCTGTTATAAAGTACAGCAACCATCACAAAGAAATACAAATTTGTTCTTTAATCTACTCAGAAAAGCTCCTGAAGCAGGATTTGACCCACACAGTGGAAGGCAAGCCAGCTAAGGGGTTTCAGCTGGTAACTGCTAGCAATTAAGCCTTACCTAATTGCTTGTGAGCTAGGAGAGAATCACTTCTGTATCTATGTGGGAAGTAATCAGAAGTTAACCTGAAAAGAACAGTTTGTTTCTTGCTTTGTGACTTTTCATTTGTTTGTTTTCCTGATTTTAACTTTGTTTTTCCCAAGTTAACACTGAAAGCAAGTAACCTAATTTATGTGCTACCAAGCATATCTGTGTTGGGAGAAATAACCCCATAAATAAATAATCTTATTTGGCTTTACCCAAGAGCACAACTAAATTATTGTCAGCAGCTGTGTTTGGTGTGAATGAACTACATTGCCCACAATACCTTGCAAATCATATAGAAATATGCACTTGCCAAGAGTGTGAAGATTCTCACCCAGGCAGCCGTCTGACAATACCCGCCGTATCCTGACAGCATTACCAGGACTCACAAAGCACCATACCCTACCTATCAAAAGGTAGTACTGCAAATATTAAACCAATACATTTCAGAGAATACTGGGGAAAGAGAACAAGTGGAAATGTCAAATAGGAATTACATAAACAGAATACCTCAGCTCAGTTACACATGCAGAACATAGACCATCACCAAACAAGGAATCACAATTTACAAACAGGAAGACAATAATTAAACTGGGAACCCCAAAAGCCAAACTTGGAATGTACAACAACACTGTAGAAATAAAACTATAAATTAATTTCCTCTTGTACCAAACAAAGCGCAGACGTTAATAATGCACATTTCCCAGAGCTTTTCATATTCCAGTTAATAAATTCAAAATAAAGAGATATCTTTCTACCTTGTGTGCAATTTTTTGTCCAGTTGCACGTGCTCCAGCCACTTTCTTCTGGTTTCGTCATGTTTTCTGCTAACTCTCCATCGTCTGCTGTCCATTTGTCCTTTCTTCTCTCTTCTAGTTTTTTTCCATTCTCTCTCTCTACATCTGCTTTAAAATACTAATCTTTCTCCTTTTGCTCTTTCCTCATTCCTATTTCATCCACTCAAATTTTACCCCTCCATCCTCAATCCCCACTTACTCTCCCAATACCTGGCCAATTGTTAGGTTTTTCATCCCTCCCACACAAAATATTTTATCCCCTCGTCCATTTTACTCTCGCAGCCAGCCCCATTCCCATTCTAATCCTCACCCCAACATCAAAAAAAGGGGGCTCTCCTTCTAGTTCCAGCCTCATCCAGCATCCATTCCCTTCTTAGTCCCTGCATCAGACCCATTTCCAGTCCCTAGCCCCCCCAATCAAGACCATTTATCTAGTCCCTAGCTCCCCCACCAACACATTCCAGTCCGAGTCCCTCATCTAGCTCACCAATTTCTAGCCCCCATCAGCCCATTTCCATTCAGTCTCATTCCCATCAGCTCATTCCAATTGCTAGCTCCCAATCAGCCCATTTCCGTCCGAGCTCCCTTCCTCCATCAGCTCATTTTTCCAGTTCCTAGCTTCCCTTCCCTCACAGCCCATTTTCCATTCCAAGTCCCCGATCCCCCATCAACTATTGCAGTTTCAAAGCCTCCGCCTTGTCCACTCAGGCCCATTTCCAGTCCTAGCAACCCCCTCAACCCATTACCAGTCCTAGTCCCCATCAACCCACTTTACCAGTCCTAACCCCACATCAACACCCATTTTCAGTTGTAAAGCCCCCCTAATAACCCATTACCAGTCCTAACCCCCATCAGCCCACTTCCAGTCCTAAAACCCATCAGCCCATTTCCAGTCAGCCCCCCAATGCGCCCATTGCCCAGGTCCTAACCCCACAGCCACACACTCAAGTCCCCATAACCCCTCCACACTAAGCCCATTTCCTGTCCTAGCCCCCCCCATTAGCCCATTACCAGTCCTAAAAAAAAAAAAAAACCCCCCAATCAGCCCAACAGCCCATATCCAGTTCCTAACACCCCCAACAGCCCACCGCAAGTCCTAACCCAGCCCCATTTCTTTGTCCTAGCCCCCCATAGCCCATTTTACTTAAAGTACAATCCTAACCCCCGCCAACAAGCCCCACAGCCCACTACCAGTCACTAACCCCATCAGCCCACCTCCAGTCTTAACCCCCCATCAGCCCATGTTGCAGACTAGTCTAGCCCCCCCATTAGACCATTACCAGTCCTAACCCACCCCCCATCAACACGCAGCCCACCTCAATGTAAAGTCCTAACCACCTACAGAGCTCACTTACCAAGTCCTAACAACACCACATCGGCTCAGGTAATATTAAAAAAAAAAAAAAAAAAAAAAGGTGGCTGCTTGCTGCTGCCGCTTTGCCAGCAGAATGGGGATGTGTCCCCATCGGTGGCCCCCTCTGGCCCGGCTGAGCCCCTCTGCCCGGCTTTTTCAGATTCGCGAAAGGAGCGAGTGTCCTCCCTGCGTCTCTGTGAAGCCTGCAAGGGGCAGATGGGAAAATTTTCCCATCAGCCACTGAAATTTCCCACTCTCCCTTTCGCGAATCTGAAAAGCCGGGCAGAGGGGACTCAGCGGTTAGAGGTGGCCCAGCGGGGACACTCTATTCTGCTGCTGCCACGGCGAGGTGCAGCAGCAGCAGCCAGTTGTTTTGTTGTGTTTTTTAAAAGAGCAAGAAGGGTTTCTTTTGGAACGGGGGGCCCCCTGAAACGGGGGGGCCCATGTGCAAAAAACATTCTTGCTCTATGGACGGGGGCCAGCCCTACCAGTTTTACCCATGATGGAACTGCAAATGCAGAACAGCAGTCTACAGCTGATCACCAAACGGAGGAATGCACCTCTCCAGCACTCAGCTGGTATGAAGCAACTGAACAGCTGTGTGATACTGGCACAGAGCAGCTTAAAAGTCCATGCCAATGCGGCTAGGTTCAGTGGTTCACCCTGACGGGTCAGGATCGGGCGCGCCCAGCAGTCAGGTTCACAGGACCTGTGATGCTAGAGAATAGGCTTTGCTGCAGATCCCCATTATTACCTGTGTGTGGCCCAAAGTGTTCTCCTGCAGTGGATAGCTAGTGTCACCCTTGTGTTATATCGGTATTCCCCAGTCACATATAGCTCTGGTGGACTGGGATCCCACCCAGAAACAGGGCATACCCAGTGTTACAATGTGGCTGTAATAATCACCTATTCCAGGGCGAGGGGTGGGGGGGGGGTGTCTGGTACTTGCATGAGGTATATGTAGAGCAATTACCTAAGTATACCGCCCTCTCGGGGTCAAAGCTGGTGTATGTTTGGGTGGTACCTGCAGGGTACAGTCCCCTGGATTGGGCACACTTTTGCTGTTAGCTGACAAATGACGCAACTCAAATCACTTTTTGCTTGGGCTCCATGTTCTGTGCTGTATATTGCTGATACTGAAATCGTCCTCTCTCTCCAGCAAATATGTTGCATTTACCGACAGATTTTCACTGGCGGTAATGGTCATGCGCATTATTGTTCCAGAGTTAGTGTAGCAGGAGGCCTATCCCCGGCCATTCACCCACCCACGGACCCCTCTCTCTGCCATCTCGGAGACATGTACCCAGACTTGCCTCTAACGTTACCAGGCATTAACATTAGATTGGGTAACGTTTACCAGTTGGTAAACTTTACCATTGATACATTTACAGCGGTTTAGTAAACATACCACAAGGGGACAGTGTACGGGGGCAAAAAGGAAAGGGAAAGCGGGGGGGGGGGAAGTGAAAGTGAAAGTGTGAAAGGCAAAAAGTAAAAGTGAAAAGCATGAAA